>JAUZNK010042052.1:0-17029 GCA_035046665.1 Euphysa ruthae | reverse complement strand
TACTTACTTACTTACTTACTTACTTACTTACTTACTTACTTACTTACTTACTTACTTACTTACTTATTTACTTACTTGTTTAGTTTCTTACTTACTTACTTGCTTATTTAATTATTACTTACTTACTTACTTAAAAATGGGAATGCGAGACAAAATATTTAAAAAAAGGCACGAATTTTCTGCTGAGCCAGCAGATTTAAAGCATGAATATTTTCTTTCACTAAAAGTTTTTTCATTCATATTCAGATAAATTTTTATTCCGTTTTACTACGCAAGATACGTTTTCGATTAGAAACGTCTGCATATTGCCTCGCACTCAAATCGAGAGGTCTATAGGCATTTCTTTGGTCAGAGTTATATATAAAATTGATCCACTTACATTAAAAAAGACTTTTTTTTTTTTTAGCTATGTTTTTGTGATAATCCCTTGTACAACGTAGGGCATAAAATGATGCCCTCTGGCTCTTCAAAATAATTTTTTCGGGCATGCGCAGGAAAGAATTTATTAACTTAGTCTTTTCATTCATAAATCTGCTTCGTTGAAACAGTCTCTGAGAGAAAATCCACGCACATAGAAAATATCAGCAATTACATTTAAAAACTTCACCGTATGTGTCCGTTCTGCTTTGTGTCTTAGTATATTTTTAGAACGATTTGAATATGAATGGGGAAAATACTGAGGTAAGAAATGGAGCTCATCAAATTTTTTTCGTGATTCGTTTTGCACATTTTTACCAAATTTAGTTTAAAAAAAAAAATGTTTAGAACTTATTGTTTTTTTTGACTTTTTTATTTTATTACACCATTGACTATTTTTTTAATGAAGAAAAATGAAAATTTCTTGAGAGTACAGCTGATGCTCATAGTAAAGTTATCATGAATAAATTTGTCATTTCCCAAAAATCAATTATTTTGCTACAATAATACCTATACATAGCACGACTTTAACAAAAATATATAACAGCAAACATAGCCACAAAAGACCAAGCTGTCTTACTAAGTATAATGATGAAATGTTTTGGTATAGCATAACTCTTTTGTTGACACTTGGATTCTGTTATAAGCTATCAATTTTATTAAACCTTAATTAAGATAACGAATATTGTCTTAACCTCCTCGTCACATGCAGTTATAGTTCAATAAATAATTCATAGATTCTAAATCATACCAATCGTATATATCCATTAAGTTTTAGCTGGTCCAGGATAACAGCGGAGCTTTAAATAGTGAGATAACGCTTGTGCACTTTTCGGAAACAGTAAAAGTAATAAAAAATTTGTTTGCAAGTGAAAAATATTGCCAATATGAGGGAAACCTGTCACACTGGAGGTATGGTAACAGTATAATCGTACCCTAAAACCCTAATCCTAAAGCTTTCTTGAAATAGCTTGTAGTAACCTCAGGGTTTAACGGTTAGTAATAACAGTGTGTTGACAAAAAAGCAGATAAATATTTCAGTGTTGTTGATAATCATAACTTTAGTTGAATCAATTTTGAAGACGTAAAAAATAACCCAATAGTGGTAATGGTATTATTAGTAGAAAATAAAATTTATAAAAAAAATTTATAGGCTGTTAAATGCAAATATAGGTTTCCAATTTATTTTAAGTTGTGATACCAAGCGTTAAAAGAATAACTCACAACAAAGCTTTGGATATCAGATGAAATATATGTGGTTTCCATATATTTAGGAAGGGAATATATTTCTATTATATATTAGACTATTGCATTTAAAACGCTTCACCCCACGTAAGGAGGTGTTTTTAGGGCAGATGAGGTTTCTGAACTTAATTTGTGGTTAAATCGCCATCTTTGACTTTTATGTTTTTGCAGCAAACGCTTCAAGAAAAATGTGTTTTTTATTGTAAGGGTTTTAGTATTTAATTTGTAGTAGTCCTTTTACCATAGGGTCACATGCTATTTGACTTACAAGACAAGGCTGATATGCTCAAAAACCAAAACTTTATTCTCTATGCTGATATATCCAATACTCGTCTCTCCTGTGGTAATATTTGGATTTTTTCCAGGAACGTGTTTTATAATATTTTTTGCCAAAACGGAGTTTGTTGTACATTAATTTTAACTGTATACATTAACTTATATTTTCAGCTAGATTAACTGCACATATCTTTTCACTCTCAATAGCTACAGTATTGCTGTACGTGTTTTATGAGATGACTGGAAAATTGCACTAGGTGTTTTTTTTATTGAAATCAATTTGGTCCAACGCCAATCACATACAGAACCTGTGCATGACCCCTAATATTAAGGGTTTGCTGAGCATATCTGGCAAATATGTTTAATAAGAAACTATTTGAATTCCTGCTGTAACCACCTTTATGCTTGGTTACCTTTGCAAATAGCTATGCATTATTAGCAAGACTTTTAAAAAGTGGAATATAATGTTATATAAAATAGTTATATCTAAGGTAATTCAATGCTATTTATTTTCAAAAGTCGTTATAAATCTTACAAATAGGTTATTTATAGGGCCTTTTCATTTTTAAATGCAAAAAATTGGAAGGAGAGCGACAAACAGATGTTGCTTCTCAGATCAAAAATAAATTTATGCTGATAACTGTGTGTATAAGTGTGATAAGAAGGCATCAGTAACTGAGTTAGTGGAAGTTTGGTAATATCAATGCAGAAATATGTCCTTTATATTATTAAGTGAATAGAGAAGTCTTATATTTTAGCAGTTTATATCCCTAGGAACATGGTATGGTAATATCCTAGTGTGTGACTCTATGATAAAAGAACGCAATTGCTATATTTTGGCTTTAGTTTACCTAGTGCATATATTATCATAAAGAGATTGTCATTAGAGGAAGATATTCTGCTTTATAATTTTATTCTGACAGAAATTCTCAGGATCAATTCAATAAATATTTTTCTTTTTTTATTTATTTATTTTTTTGACATATTTAAACCTTATATTCTTCAGAATCTGTAAAACGAAAAACTTAAAAATATTTTATTTTAAGAGCTTGTGTACCTTTGGGTTTCTTTTATACATTTTGATTTCTTCATAATATAGTATAGAAATAAGGATTTCAGTGAATTTTTTTTTAGTTATTTAAACCTGGAGTAAAAAAAGTAAAAAGACTTTAAACATCAGAATGTTGCCAAACAGATATGGAAATTTTTTTGTGTAAATATATTATTTATCAATTTAGGTAAAGGAAGAAGATGACTATGAAAATTCTGCTGGTAAGAGAATTCTTCCTTAAATAAAGATTTATGTACTTTTTTGGTTCAATAGCCGTCATTTTCTAGCATTTCAAATTGTTAAATTCTTATCTTTGGGTTTCTGCTTCACTGTGCTCTGTATTTCTAACTAAGTCTGGTTTTGTGTGATTTGCTATTATACATGCACATCTACACACACTTTGTAGCAATATATATTGTACGTTATTATAAATGTAAATTTTCTGAGTTATCTTACCTTAGAATGCAAAATAAAAAGGAAGTATGTTTTTATAGATAGATAAAGATAATTTTAAATAAAAATTGACCCTTATATATGCTGAAAAATTAATTTGAGCTTGCATTTTATTTCTTTGAGCTTTACATTTTCTTTTCACATGTTTACTCACTTATTTTTTGTGTAAGGCCTCTCTTGTTTTCCAAAAATTTTTTTCTCCATTACCGCTATATTTTGCTTTCTTCTTAGCATTCAGTTTTTTGAATTTCTGTAATTTAGTATATTTTCTCTATAATTTTAAGTTTGGAGTTGTGAATTGAGTGCCTAAGTCTAGATTTGTAACTTTTTTTCTGTATTACTCTTGCAATGTATTTTATCTTGTCTAATTATACAATTTTAAGTTAGTTATTAACTGTTAACCAGTACCGAATGTCAAAGTGAGAACTTTCTTAAAAACTGAATTTTTATTCATCCTGTAGAGTTTAAGAATCTCATTTTCTTGATAATAATTTTTTTATTCTCATAAAATTGAATATATATATATATATATATCTTTTTTTTGTAACTTTGGATGGCAATATATTAAAAATTACAAACTGCGTGATTTATTTAAAAAATATTGTAGGTTAAAGTCTTTGTACCTATTTTAGATACAAAGACATCTATACCAAAAGAAATTAACATTCTTGCTGGGGTAATTGTATTTATATTAATCTAGATATCTAAAGTATGGCCAGTCTGTTTCATCAATTATTCTTTCTACAGTAAATAGAAAGCATGTAAATACCTAATTAAACCCATTATTTTTTTCAATAGTTTTAAGAAATAAAATTCTCCAGAGTAATTTTTCACTTGGCAAAAATGAGTGTTAGAGGCCAGGTCTACAATATAAAATTAAAAATTTGGCAGACATATGCATGAGACTTTTCTCAGACATGTTGAACAATTCCTTCCACTATAACAGCTCATAACTTTTTTGTCTAACCACTACTATTTAAAGTTACATATAAAATGTTGGCTAATTTTTAACACCTTAAGCTTGGTAATATGAATGTTTAATTTGAGGAGATATATACAAGCCAAACACATGAGCTTGTTTAAACGTCACTAATATTCTTGAAATATTTCAGAATCTCTCAGAAACCTTAAAATAATTTGGCAAATGCTTATTACAAGATACTTTTTAATATTTGGAAACATAAATGTCAATGAAAGAAAATTTAATTAAAATGAAATTTTTTTAATGAAATACTTAATTTTAGATAAAACAAGTCAAATTCCAAAAAGGGTCGGCAATTATTAAACAAAACGACTGATCGTAAAGATACGATTAAAACATGCTTGTCTAAAGAAATTTCACATGAAACTGACGTTAAAGTTTCAAAAAAGAACAATTTTCTCAGAATTAAACAAATTTTTTGCAAACGTGGGAACAAACTTACCATCAAAGATAGATGATGCTAGTTTAGACCACAGAACATTTCTAGATGACCAATTATCAGCACTTTAATAAATATTGAACTTACTTACAAATAATTTAACGACTCCATCTGATCTCTGAAAGCTAACAAAGCAGCCTGATATGATTTAAATAGCCATGTTATAAAACTTAGATTAGACAATATAAGAAACCCCCTGTTTCATATTTTAAATTTATCTATTAAAAATGGAGTTTTTCTCTCAGCCTTAAAAAAATCTAAAATATGTCCTGTTTTTTTAAGATGGAGATCTTACTTTAGTATCAAACTACTGTCCTCTTTCCCTTCTTCCTGTTTTATCAAAAATATTTGAAAGAGTAATATACAACAAAATCTACTTGCGCATAAAAAGTAACAAACTGCTTTACTCAAAAAAATTTGGCTTTTAATGAATCACATCAACAGAGCACGCAATTTTATAACTAATAGAACAAATAACAAAGTCGTTTGACATAAATACCTTTTCACTATGAGTTTTTATTCACTTGTGAAAGGCTTTTGACAATCTTTGTTAATCTTGAATTCCTATTCGATAAACTAAAACATCATTATGGAATAAAAGGTGCTACCCTATAAATGGATAAAAAGTTACCTTAGCCATTTGTTTATTCCAACTGTTCTAAAGGATGTAATCTGTGGAGTACCACAAGGATCAGTAATAGTTCCAATTTTATTTTTAATTTATGTTATCAATATGTTACGCTTCCCCTTTAGTAAAAACCATTATTTTTGCTGATGACACAAACTTCATTCCCCTTGATAAAAACAGTTACTAATATGAATGAAGAATTAGACAAATTTAACACATGGTTTAAGGCAAATAAACTTTCAATTAACGGCAAAAAAAACAAAATTTACTCTATATATATTTCATAAAGCATCTACACTAACTATTTTAACTACTGCACGTTCAAAACTGGTTTCCATGAAAGATACTTAAGTTTCCAACCAAGAGGTGTCTTCTGAGTTACCCGTCCAATGACTTTAAACCAACTTAAGTCAAACTATTATAATAAACACTTTTTATGTAATGCATATCTATTTCATGTAATTGAACACCATACATGTTTTTAATTGTATTGTATATATTTATGTAGTATTGGTTTATGTGTTATTAGAGAAATTTATTAATAGAAAAAAAAAAAAATACATTTTTTGTTTGCCAAGACAAAACAATTACATTTGTTTTTTTTTTTTCAGGTATATCCATTCCATGGTATCTAATAAGATATCATATAGTCATGGAGCTTAGACAATGATATATTGGACATGTCTAAAGTCCTGGAGGCGATGATTAACTTGTTTGCTAATTTTAAGTCTTACAAAACACTGAAGTCTTTGCTGCTAAAGCATGCATTAATTAATATAAGTTGGTAATGGTTTTGCAAAATAAAAAATTTCATCTCCCTCATCTTTTTTTTTTTTTTTTTTTTTTTTTAATAAAAGAAATGATTGCTTGTTATAAAGATATAGATTTATAGTACATTCGATACATTTGGCGAATGTATGCCAACTTTTTATTTGGGAAACATAATATATTCAGTTGATATTTTCATTATTTTAGATAGGGCCAACTCCAATAAGCAAACTGCCAAAAATACCCAGAATGAAACGAGAGGGAACAAATGGTACTCCATCTAAAGCTAAGGACAAAGTAGAAGTGAAAGAAGAAGTAGCTAGTCCTGTATGTTATAATTTTTTATAAGTATTAAATGTTGAATTTACCTTTAAGCCTTTTTTTTTACACATTCATATTTTTGATACTTAAACGTAATAATTTTAACATGGTTTTAGCAGTTTCTACAAATTTGATTGTTATCTGCAAAGAACTGTTAAAGAAAGACGTTTTTGTAAACACGATGCTAAAAGAATTAGACAATGAGTTGAAAATTGTTGTTTTAAAAATGGAGACAAGATAAGGATACAAAACGACGTAAAAATGGACATGTTGTAAATGGCACATGTTTTTAATTCCTAACTCATTCACATTTTAAAACAGTCTCAATTTAAGTGTCAAAACGAACAATGTAGAATCACAAACAGTGAATATTAGTGGTCAAAACTTAAACTTTATCTTCTTGCAGTTAATTGGCCAGCTTCAACAATCTTTTAAACTTTTTTTTTTTTTTTTTTTTTGGCCTTTTTTTGATCATATAAGTAATAAAAAGGTAAATTCATTTCTAAATTAGTCTTTTCAAACATTTTTTTCCTCGTTAATTAACAAACTCGCTAGAGCTTCATCTCTAATGCAACTATTATAGACCATAATAAATTGGCTAATTTTTTCGAGACCATGATTACATAGTAGGTATTCTGAAAACAGGCATATCAGATCTCTCTTATACTAGTAACTTGGATAACTAGAGGCGTTATTAAAACTTTAAAGAAAAAGAAAATATAAAATCAAACAACTTAGATATTTAACAAAAAAAATTTATACCCACAGCAAGCAAAACTGTTGGGACTTTTTCTAGGGAATTATCCAGCAATAAGCACTAAGCACTTAAGGGAATCATCCAGCAATTTTTCTAGGGAATTATCCAGCAATAAGCACTTAAGGGAATCATCCAGCAATTTTTCTAGGGAATTATCCAGCAATAATCACTAAGCACTTAAAGGAATCATCCAGCAATTTTTCTAGGGAATTATTCCATGCAAAACCACTTATATCAAATTTAATAAGTATCAAGTAAACTAATTTATGTACAATTTACATCTGTTGAGCACTCATATAATACTCGTTTTACTTTGAATAAATTTCACTCTCCTTGATTGTAAGACATCAAATTAGCAGAAGTCTGGGTACAAGTTGCCTTTGGTTTACAATCTTGCAAATCAATTAACATTTAACCTTCTTACTTAGTCAAACAACTTTTGAAATCAACACCCTTTTAAATTTTCTGGGTTTCAAGATTTTTTGGGAGGCAGCCTATCAAAAAAATATTATATATTTTACCAAGACAATTGCTCCATTTATAATTTTTAAAATGATTGGCAATTAAAAATACAATGGAAATTTAAATTACATTTGCTAACTGTAATTATTTAATTGCGAAAATCTATAAGGTTCTCAAAAAACTTTTTTCATGTTTGGCAAAATATCATAATTTCATGTATTTTGGTTTAGGAAAAATTGAAAGTTAATGGACATTCTCATAATCAAGTGAAGGAAGAAGAGGGAAGTGAAGATGAGAAACTTTTTAAAAAGTATGTTATTTTTGAACTTTTGAGTCAACAATGTCTTATTCCTTCAGTCATATACCTCAAAAAATTCCTCATTATTTTTTTTTTTAAGTCAGAAGGCCATAATATGAAAACGCTAACAGTTTCAGATCTTTGATTTTTGAAATAAGTTCTTGTTTTTTTGGTACTGGACCAAATATACATAAATACAGTTATTCTAATCAGCAAAAATTTTTGAAAAAATCAGATGGAGCTCTCTGAGTTAACCCACATTTTTCTCCAAAACTGTTCTCTCTTTTTTTTTCTAAAATTTTGTTTGAAGTTTTAGAATCAAATGAAAAAGCGAATAACAGTTTTATTCTTGTTATTTTGATCTTTACTCAAATATGCATAAATATATGGACATGTTAGCATTTTAGGTCTAAGAATTTATAGCATTTTATTTACTATTTTTTCTTCATTTTGCATTAAATTAAAAGACTTTTGGGGAAAATTATTTGAAGGCATGATTCTCATGGGCTTATAAAAAGCCTTGCATAAAATAGGTTATAACATGCTAATGATTTTTTCTAGTCCTGGCAAAATAAATTGTAAAGAATCCATTGTTATATGCAGATGATTCAAGCCTTTTATTTCAAACTAAGGACACTGAAGGTGAAATGAACGAAAACGAATCGGGGGTTGGAAAATCTGTATAACTGTACAACTGAACAATTTGGTAATGTTTGGAAATGGTTTGAAAGGGGTTTCTAGAATCTTAGACACTGCCACTAAAGCTTTTTTCATTTTTTTAGAATAAATTCAGTACTTAATCAAAGCTTTCACTCAGTTACATTAACGAGTTGAGATAATTATTTTTCTTAAAACTAAAGAAATTTTGAAGCTATTCATCAAGCCGTTATGCTATAAAACTATTTGTTGAGTTAACACTGTATTTATGTTTTTAAAGTTTTCTAAAATTGTTGTTTCTAGAAGTTTTTTTCATACTTCAATTTTTCTAAATTTATTATTTTAGAAAAATATTTCAAAATTTTAGAAAAATAAAAATCTTAATCTATATTCTGAGTTTAAGCTTTTAAAATGAGTGTGGTGTCTCATATTTTTTTTAAAAATGCTTCTTTCGTAGAATAAAGAAGGAATCACAAGGTAAAAAGCGAAAGAATGAAGAGGATGATTTCAAAGATGTAAGTAGATTATGTCTTACAATTCACATAAAAATGCTTGTTTGTGTAAACAAACAGATATCTCTTTGTTTACAATCTGTGATTGGTTAACATCAGGTCATTTCAATTTTGTGAATTAATTTTAAGCGATAACTTAACGCAGGTCAAATTCATGCTTGGGAAATTAACTTTGAACTACTTGAAGTGAAATCAATGAACTTGGATATGAAGTAATCGCTTTATTGTATACCAAAAATTAAAATTAAAATTTTATATTACATCTCAAAAGTACATTTAGTTCATAACTAAAAACTTGGACGAAAGCAGTGAAAATATACCAACTATTTTATTCAATCTTCTTTGTGAAGTGAAGCTTTGAGAAGTTAATATAAGTAATAGTGATCAATGTATATTATTAAACATTGGAAATTTTAGTTTTGAAGGTTAAGTCTGATTAGTTGTTGGTTGTATAATATTTCGGATTAACCACTGGGCATAAATTTGATTCGTAGTTGAAAAATTTAGGATTTTATGTTTTAGCTCAATCATTGAATAAACAAAACAGATGGCTATTTCAAATTAAGAGGAAAAAAAAATGATTATTAATTATTACTTAATATAAATTTATTGTTTAGCCAATATGTGCTTGAATTTTTGTTGCTTTTTTAATTTATGTGTCAATTTATGTGCTAGTTAATTGTCGACATTGTTTCAGGTAAAAACAAAAAAAAGTAAAAAGAAAGATAAGCGAGTTAAGAAGGAGCTAACCACAAAAACTCCCACAGTGAAAAAAGTTGTAAGTAATATTATAATTTACATAGATAGAGTGATTTCCTAATTGATGTTTACTTATAAAATTTTAATACTTTAACTACTTTATAACTATACTTAAGACTGACTTCCAAGCTGTTCTAGCTATGGTCAATTCGCTGTGTACAGTCTTCTCTTTTTAAGGTTACTTCTAAATACCTCAATCCAGGTCTTTCACATAATTTCTTTTTGTTTCAATATTCCCACATTTATAATTATATTCACCCAACCTCTCTTAATACACTACCAAACACAGGGTTGTTCAAAGTAATCTCACATATCCATTTTCTTAAATAATTATTTTTTGCTAGTCAAGTCCCATAAAGCATAAAACTACATACACAGGTTTAATACAGTCTACCTATTGAAACTAATGGCAACCCCATACTGGCTAAAAAAAGGTAAAATATCTCCAAAACTGTTATATCTGCACTTTATTCTTATACTTTCACTTTCTTTTACACCCCTTCTGGATCCTAGTGCGCCTGTTAACATTTTTTTTTTCTAAATACGTTGTTCATTTAAACAATTGATCTGGTTTTCATCTCTCTTTGAAGTCACATCTTTTGTACAAACTAATCTATTCTCCCTCAAGTAATTAAAAATAATATTCAGTTACGAATTCTTCACGTCTCCAAACTATGTCTCAAAACAATGACCAATAATTAGCTTGAGTTAAATTTAATGAAATACTCACTAAAATCTACATTTTCTGAGGAAACTGTGTGGTTATTTAGAAATTTTTACCTATATTTTATTCAAGGCAGCCTATGGTTCTCCAAAATTTTTCTTTTTTAGAATGATATATTGATAAATTATGCATTGTATTTGTAATAAAAGCATTTAATAATTTTATTATAAGTTTTACCTAATTGCAGCAGAATCACCAAAGTAGCTGTACTGGCTATTTTAACTTTATGCAAAAGTTTGATCAACTTGCCTTCCATCATAGTTTCTCGAAGTAGTTAAGGTACACGCACAAGTTCTTAATTTACTTCCTCCTTTTTTATCCTTATTGAAATAAGAATATTATTTTTGAGGTTTCTCAACAAGATTTTCTGAAAATTTTGATAATTTTCATCTTTATGCAATCTTCTTGAAGTCCACTTCTTTACTTTTGTTTCAAAAACTCTCGTTACTGGGTCTAAGTATTTATTTGATATATATTTGTTATATATTTTTTTAAAAACCTGATCTTTTTTTACCCGTATACCTAGCTATGAAATGCTCTTTCTGACCTGGACAAAAAAAAAATTTATAAATAAGAAAACCTTAAAGAAAATGTTTTTAACCCAGGGTTTTCAGCCAAAAACTTTTTTTTCGGTATTGGAGCTAAATATATGACATATATGGCATTCAATTTTTCTTAAGAAAAAATTTTGAACTTTAATGAGGGCATTAGCCAAAAATGAAAAATGATGATGCTAAATTGAAATTGTGGACTTTTTTATGGGCTAGCTAATAAGGAAGGTTTCTAAGTGAAGCTGATGACTGTGATCTCTAGAAGTTGTCTGCTATTTTGCATATTTTCAGTATTTATTAATTCTGTTTTAGTTTTTTGAAATATATTTGATTTCAGAAAAAGGAAGTAGAAGAAGAGGAAGTGTGGAGATGGTGGGAGGAAGAAAAATATGAAGACGGTGTCAAATGGAAAACAATGTCTCATCAGGTATCTATCATTATATATTTAATTTTCCTTAAATTATTCTTTTTTTATTAATAAAATTAAAATTGGATGTATATATCTTAAATTGGATGGATTTGATGGATTTAAGATGGATGTTATTACTACTGTCTGATAATATTGCAAACTATAAAATATAACTATACATTCTTATATACACAGTCCTCGCTGTTAAGAAAAAAAATGCCTCTTCAAAAAATTGCCAAGTCTTATGCATGTTACCTCGGCAAAAATAGTTTTACGTCTTCATTTTTTTTTTTTTTTTTTTATAAACCTTTTGCATGCCTTCCCTTACCAAGAATGGGATTTCAATGTAATAAAAATATCCCAGTCATGGACAAGTCTAGGCTTAAGTGCTTTCACTTTGTAGGTGATTTTTGACAAGTAAAAGACTTCTAATGGATTTGAGACCAATTTTATTGAATTCTCAGTAGAATTTTGTTTCTGAAAAGTTTGGCGGTTCCATAGATTTAGAAATGGTTCGGCTTCTGTGGAAGTTACAAAATATTGTGAAAAAAAATGGCCGACTTGTATTCTTATTGGAACATTGACAAGTTGGATTTTCGAAACAACATCCTTTTTTTATTACAATGCATACTTGGCCTATAAGAAAATAGTAAATTGGTTTAAAATTCCTGCAATTAATCTTAAAATGTAAATATTAGTGTATTAGAGGTTAAATATCACAAAATTATTTTACAAATTTACTCTAAATAAAAAAAATTTGACTTTATCTCATTTTAGCACATGCAAGTTTCCAAAATTCAAAATTTAATTGTTTTTAGCAAATGTGAACAATTTAAATTTTGATGTCCAAGAATAAAAACTGTTTCTTTAAAAAATTTTCCCTGTCAAAAATCTTATTTAAGTGGATACTAAATTTATTAACATTTATTCCTGGTGCTCTGTAGCAACATTTTATGTAGTTTTCGAAGAGTTTTTTGTTGTTTCAAAATGAATAAACGTTAAATTAAATAAATTAAATTTTTTGTTGATAAATTTATGAAATTTGCTTTACTAAAAAAGGGTTCTCTTTTTTTTTTCTTTTTCTTTTTTTCTTCTTTTTGAAATAGTGAAATTTTTAGACTATTGAAAAAAGTATTGAAAAATATTGTTGATGTTTTCTTATGCCTATTTCACCTTTTACTGCGAACTAGTTTTAGATTATGATAAAAAATAAAAATAAAATATATCCAAAGCTTTCTTTCTATGACTTTCATAGCGAAAGAATCATTTCTTGAACAAAACAAGTTTTTTCGTATGATTTTGTTTATATGTCAATCAGTACTATAGGTATTTTTATTAGGAGTCAAAGAATAATTACATTTCTATAGAACATATTTTTCATGATGCACTAAACTTAAACAAAAGTTAATCCATTCGCATCTTATTGAATTATTGCATATTTTTTTCATACCTGCAAAAAAAATTGTAGAGCCATTTAGTCTTTGATAATTTTAAGAACACTGGAAACATACTTTGGTCAGAAAAATGATGCATCTCACTAAAGTAAAAAAAAACTTACAAAAGAATAAGATGCATTTCATACAAACTATTTAATATTTTGAACGATCGGATACACTGTATATTAATATTTTAGCAGAATTTTCAATTGTAGAATAATTAACCAAAGACTCTATTCAGAATGTGGAGAAAAAAAATTTTTATAACAACTGACATTTTAAAAATCTATACAGCTGAATAATTATTTTGACTATATGTATTAATAAGCGATAGATTGAACTAAATGTTTTAGGGTTGAAAAACAAAAAATTTCGCTGATTTCTAGATTCCCCTTTGAAAAATTATAAAAGTAGAGTGTAATTAATTTCATTTGATCTTTGCTAGAAAGTTATGTATCATCAATATTTTCACAGGGACACATCCAGAACTTTTTTGGGGACATCATTTTTATTCATGTTTACTTGGTCACTTAGTTTGTTACGATCTACCTTATTTAACCATTTTACCATATATAAGTTTTATTATACTTTTTTTGGCTTTTTAATTTTTTGGGGACATTATTGGAGCGCCCATAACGGTTCACCGCTATGAAATCATACCTGGATGCGTCCCTGCTTTCTGCTTTGTGTACCTTAATTAGTTTATTCCTGGTTCTTTAGCAATCAACTAATTCGATAATATTTGTGTTAATCTCATTTTTACTATATTTCTTGAACCTCTAAAATTTATGTCAAAGTGCATCATTGGAGAGAGAGTATCAGCATAAACATTCTCGCTTAGTTTGTTACGTGTTCCTTAATTTTGAACCAATTAACTGAATCTCTTCATAAACGGTTTGTTAAAGTATCGTTACAATCTTAATGACAGGAAAACCATCATGTGGTCTCTATTCATCTCTGAATCAAGGTAATGCTTGTCGTAGATGTTAACAGAACTTACTAAACAGCTAAAATAAGATTAATAATTTTCAGTTTTACTCTTAATTGGAAAACTGTTTTATACCTACGTTTTTGTAATTTGTTTACAGTGAATTTTATATTTCTTCTGCAATTTACAATTTTTTTTGTTTAGGGGCCCTATTTTCCAGATGAGTATCAAAGAATTCCAAAAAATATAAAGTTTTATTATGATGGTAAATATAATTTGAGCGTAGATTTGTTATTTCATCATTGGGATTTGTTACTTATTTTGGTATCTGAGTGGATTTATGGTTTAAAGATTTTTTGATATAGTGCATGATTAAATTTCATAGTAAACAGAAAACTTTAAATACTACTTGAACTGGAGTTATAAAGTATTTTCAAGACCTAGTCGGCTAAAATTTAAATAGTGCAACTTTGGGCTGGCAAAATTGTCTATAAATTTTAGTTTCTTCAGTCTTAAAACAAATAAAACAACATTTCTCAAGAACAAATCCTTAAAAATGTCACCATTGTGAAATGACAAAAAAAAAAAAAAGATTTTGTAAAAGTTATCTAGTTCTGAAAATTAATAAAAATTAACTAGTTCTGAAAATGAAAGGTTTTTGACTTTTCTAGGATTTAAAAATTTATTCTTGTGAACATTTGCTACTAGCTTAAGATGACATTAGCAATTCAATATTTAGACATAAATTTTATTGGACACTTTTGGTTGTTAGTCGGATAATCATTGGTGTCTAAATGTTGCATTTAGGTTTGTAAATATTTTCAAATTTATTAATCATTAGGCAAACCAATGGAACTAAGTATAGCCGCAGAAGAAGTTGCAACTTTCTACTCCAAAATGTTAGATCATGACTACGTGCAGAAAGATATATTTAACGATAACTTCTTTGAAGACTGGAGAAAAGAAATGACAGCTGAGGAGCGGGGTATCATTAAAGATTTGAAGAAATGCAATTTTAAAGAAATGCATGCATATTTCATGCAGGTAAATATGCTATTGTTTTTTTCATCCTCTTTTGACAATAAAATGTTAGATTTGGTAGTTACTGAATGTTTATAAATATTAAGGCCATAATTTTGAATGTTGAATATTGGTTAAAAAACCCAATGATGAATAGGTGAAAAAACAACTGAGGGTATATTTTTGGCGGGTTAAGATGGAGGGTGTATTGTTGGTGGGTTAAGATGGAGGGTGTATTGTTGGTGGGTTAGGTAAATTGACTAAAATGAGCTGATATGTTAAATGTTAGTTAAATTTAGGATGAAAATATGTAACTCAAAGAATGTTAGATTAAATGTGATATTGTTTATTCCTAGCTTGCAGAGGATCGTCGCAACTTTTCTAAAGAGCAAAAACTCAAATTAAAGGAAACAAATGCAAAGATTGCTGCCAAATATGGTATATGTGTGATGGACGGTCATACGCAAAAGGTTGGTAACTTTCGAATTGAACCTCCTGGTCTGTTTCGTGGTCGTGGTGACCATCCCAAGCAGGGGAAGCTAAAGAAAAGGGTTGCTGCAAAAAATGTAATTATTAACATTGGCAAGTAAGAATTGTTACTTTCATGATTTTAAATTTAGTTTTAATTGGTATATATATATATTTATTAAGATTTTGAAATGTCAAATTCTCTTTATTTTATTTTTTTTTATTGCTTGAATAAACGCTTAAGGCATTTATTAAAGTTTTTTTTTCCCCTACTTTTTTGGGAGTGAGGTGTTATTATTTGAGTGAAGTATTTACATGGGAGGGCAGTGTATTAATTAGAATATAGAATTTTGTTGATTAGTAACTCAAATTTGTGGAAATATTTAGTTATTATCCTCTACTGATCTAGCTCTTATTCCTTTAACTGATAATTTTATCCCTTATTTCCTTCTTTATATGTCCAAGGTTTAATAATAATATTTCCTTACAAAAAGAGTAAATAAAATTAATAAACATCTTGTCCCTATAATATGCAAAATGAGGATAAGTAATCTATTATCTTGTTGCTATAGTGACAGCTACAAAATAATGATAATTGAAGCCATTTTTTCCTATAATAAGTGGCTAAATACCAACCTCTTCCCATTTTTATTCAAATATATAATTTAATAATGCATTATTCTATTTCCTTTTATTGAAAAAATTTAAAAGAAAGTTTTGATTAATTTTAAAAAGTACAAAATTTAGTTATTTCCCTTTAAACAAATCAAAACTGTGTGTGTCAGGTATAACATCGGAAGTAAAAAATTTTAAGATTTCCTTTGCTATACACTTTAGAATATATAACTTATGGCACTGACCACTACAAAATCCCGCATATTTTGAAAACCTTTATTTAGAGAACTATATCTAAAATGTTTTATAAAATTTTTTAATGCACTAGGATAAAATGTAGATGCACTGAGCTTAAAAAAATTTCTTTGAGCGTTAGTTATTCTATAAAGGTTATTCTTTTTTTAAATTCTGTTACTTTTTGAACCTAAGATCTGTTTTTTGTACTTTGCTCTTCGCTTAAATGGGCATTTAAATTTTTTTTTAATGCACTAAGTGATTGTTTTGGATGGGTTGTTAGTTTGAAAATTTGACTTATTACTTTAGAGGTGAATCAGTTCCACCACCTCCTGAAGGACAGAAGTGGAAAGCTGTTCAACATGACAATACAGTAAGTCTTAACTTTAGACCCCAATTCGTTGGTCCTATGAAATCATACATTCCTGCCAATAGCTGATTTTTAAGGAACCTGTGCGTTAATTCTTGAAATTTTGATATGAAACAGGTGGTATTTTGGTCTACACTTTTCAAGTATACAAATTTTTTTAATTGTTATGGTTTTTCTTTTTTTTTTTTTTTTTCTTTTTTTTTTCTTTTTTTTTTGTTTTTTTTTTTTTTTTGAAGTTTTAAAAAATAT
>JAUZNK010042041.1:6556-17029 GCA_035046665.1 Euphysa ruthae | reverse complement strand
GTAAAATATATTTTATACAATAGACCTTCATCTCATATCTTTTATTCAGTTGGAAAACAAGTTTAGTCTTTAGAAAAGTATCTCCACAGACCTGTGAAATTTTTTGAGCTATGGAAAAAAATAAATCATGGTATAATATTTTTTTACATTTAGCTTGGGCATGATGGTTATCGTCCTAAAGACAGTTGGTATTTAGAACAGGTTGAAGTTGACGTTCCCATAACCGGTAGAAAGTATTTCTTTCCATGTCAATGTTGGCTTGGAAAGGATAAGGAGGATGGCAAAACAACACGTATATTCTCTGTTGATGAAAAGAAAGATATCAAGTATAAACCAAGTAAATAGTACTTTATAGAAAATAAATTTTAGAGCAAAATTTTTTACTGACGCTATAAGAAGTAATATAGAATAATGCATTCTTAATATAGAGTAGGAGCCTCCTTTTTCTACTATAAGTTTATACAGAATTGAGAATCCCAGGAGACTAAGAAATTATGAACGTCGCATCAAGAGAAAATGCATTGAGAAAAGTCCATTGAATGTCTTTGTGTTGAAGTAACCCTACTGACTGTTTAAAAAAGGTGCTAGCTGAATTTTTTTTTTTTTTTTTTTTTTTTTTTTTTTTTAGAGCAGTAATTACATTATGAATTATTTTTAAAGCAAAATGAGACCAAAGAGTTACTTTTGTTGTTTGTAATTTAACAAAAAAGTTGTTAAGTCAGTGACGTTTTGGTGATAATTGGATTAAAAAATTTATTTTTACTAGTTGACATATGTTGAAATCTTGGGAGGGTTTACTCTTTAAAGTTATGGTTAGCCCAATGTTTGTCAAAACAAAATAGGTAACTGTGTTAATTTGTATTTTTTTCTTGTAACACAATATACCTAATATTTACTTATGAGTATCCAATAAAAGTGTTAGACATTGAGCAATACATAGTGAGGAGGCATATATTGGCTCTTTATATAAATTAGGAAATATTTGAGCAATGGATAGATTTATTTTACTGGAAATGAATTTAAAAATTGTGTTCGTTTTTATAAAAGATGTCAGAGTATGTAAAGAAACTACACTGCTCATTTTAAGGGAGCCAATATGACACACTCCTTCTGTTTTATAAATTTCATCGCATTGAAAAGCCATGTGTTTATCTGCTATATTGTTTTGGATATTTGTGAGAACTCTTTTTTTGCTGTGTAGACCAAGAATATTCCAAAATATTTTAATTTTGGCCTAAAGGCAATAATAAAACTCTCTGCATATCTGTTCTTTACTCAGGAACTTAGAAGACCATAGAAGTCGTCTTTCGACAAAATTCATGGCACAGCTAAAGAAAAAACAAACAACGAAACATACATAGAATGAAAATAATTTTCACAAAACACTTCCTGATACATTTTAAATGCAGTTACTCAAGCTGACACTTCTTAAAATAGTACCTGTGTCTAATTTTTTTCGTTTAATTTTCTACAAATTTTGTTAAGTATGATCTTTGTATTACATTTTGCTATTAAGGTCCTTATTACCAGTTATAATTACACAAATTGTTGACTTCCTTGCTGAACTCCTGTCTGATGGAGTCCTATAAAATCAGACATGTTTGTCCGTCCTTAATGAGTTTTCTCAGTAACTGCTCATTAGTTCATTCTGAATTTTTTTCACAAAGGTTATAAATATAGAAAAGTCACAGTTTGAGATTTTTGAGAAATACATTTTTATTTTTGGACATTTTTTAAATTAACTCATAATCAGTTCATTAAAGTTTTGAAAATTTCATTTCTGATAAATTAGGCATATCGGCCATTTTGAAAATGTTATTGAGGAGAGTTTCGATGAAATGCAAATGAGAGAATTTTGTTGAAATGATTATATCAATCATTATAAATATCAATCATTATAAATATCAATCATTATAAATATTCACTGGTCTAGAAATTTTTTATTCAATTGTTTTTTTTTTTTTTTTTTTTTTTTTTTTGGTATGAAACTATGCTCAAAAGATAATTAGGCAATATTCATGCATTTACAAAATAAATAAATCTGCAAGCCGGTCGTGTTTTCTTTATGAATTTGAATTTAACTTGCTGAATCTACTTTATCTTTAATCGACTTTTAAATGATTGTAGTCAATATTATATGCTTATGTGGGTATGTTCTAAACTTAGAGATACTGTCACCATACCTTACCTGCATATATTTCAACGCTGACCATCGATTCATGTGTTATTATGAATTTATCATGCTTTTTTAGAAATACCTTATCAAGTCACTGTTTACACTGGTGATGTAAAAAATGCAGGTACCGATGCTGAAATAAGAATGACATTATTTGGCCAACAAGGAAAATCTGATGAGATACTGTTGGATAAAGGAGAAGAGAGGTAACTTTTAGCTTATTTAACAAATTCTTCAATATTTAAATAATACGAAATCTCTTTGGCAATAATAATTATCATTTTATTTTAAATACCATGTTTTTATTTTTATCACATCTTGATATTTGGTTCCATGTTCGGTCATCAATATCTATTATATTATCAGTAATAAAGTTTTCACTTGTTTGTATCAGAAATCCTTGAAATACCAATCTTTCACTCAACCTTTCTTTGATTATTATTCACTGTTAAATATAAATATAGTTTAAAATGATTTTTATTTGTTTATATTATAAGAAGTCTAGTGGGTCTATCGAAAACTTCTCAAAAAGGAACCTAAAGATTCACTCAATTCAATACTTCAGGTTAATTCATAAAACCTGCATACTATTTAAATTTCTATTTTGTGATACTTTTATACATCATGGCATTACAGGTCTGATGGTAGCAGAGTAAGCCTTCCTCCTATATCCCTAAAACTCTTCAAGATCTAACACAAATCTGGCTACTTACCCGTTTTTTCCACCTTTTTTTCAGTCAAATTTGATATTTTTGTCAGTTTCCCTAATTGACATGATATGTG
Source organism: Euphysa ruthae (assembly GCA_035046665.1). Taxonomy (NCBI): domain Eukaryota; kingdom Metazoa; phylum Cnidaria; class Hydrozoa; order Anthoathecata; family Corymorphidae; genus Euphysa; species Euphysa ruthae. The sequence goes on along the minus strand of JAUZNK010042041.1, from coordinate 14,070 downwards.
ATAGTGATACGAACGTTGTATAAAGTTTGGTAACCAGGGAAAATTGGTGAAGTGCAGAATTTTTTTTTCTATTCTTGTGAACCTGGGAGTATATTTTGTTGTATTCCATGAGTTACACATGTTAAAATGTTAAGGCTAGATTTTACAGTAAAGACAGATATTTATTAAGGTGAAAAATCATGGCTATTTTTATCAAAATAATACAAAACTTTCATTTAATATCATTTTTTTTTCTTTATTTTTGTGCAGAATTAAGATCTCAGGGGACTAATTAAACAAGCTTGCTTTTTCCCTATATTTCTATAAATATATTTAGATTTGAACGAAATTCTGTTGACGTGCTACGAATGGATATTGATGAAGTCGGTACTCTTACAAAATTAAGGATTGGTCACAATGGTGAAGCTAGCAGACCCCATTGGTATTTAGAAAAGGTTAATAAAGCTAGATTTCCTACTTTTCTTCCAGTGTCCTTGATCTGGAAAGCAATAAGTTTTTTTGTGTGATATTGAGACTATTTGCCTGTGTACAAAATTTTAGATTTCTAGAAATTATTAAGTTGAAGATGACCTACAACAGTTGCTGCCATTTTGCTATTTTTGCCAACGTTAAGACCTTGATATTTCTTTTGGTGATAACTCAACATACACAAGGCGTGGCTAGTATATTCTAATATACCTCTTTAAAATCATATGCGCTAACTCAAAAGTTAAGTTTGTATAAATAATGAACAGAAACTTTTGATGTTTTAACAGGTAAATTTCACTAACTCATGAGTCCTTTCAAGAGAAATGAACATTTTTATAAGCACCTAGACAATGAGCAAAATGCCCAAATTTTAAAAATTTAGAGTTTTAAGAATATTTCAAAAACATTTTTTTGGAATTTTTGACATTTTGTTTGGTTAAAATTCCTTAAAACGGCATAGCTATGTATGCCTAAAATATTAGAATAGAGCTTATTTCGCTGTGGTTGGTATTCATAGAAAAATATTGCTATCAGAGAAATAAGAAACTCAACAGGAGCTGTAAGAGTTGAAACTTCCAAAATTTTAAGAAGCTGAAAGCAATGAGACCAAAGTAAAGAAGCTTGTTTGAAAATTAAAGTCTACTTCAATCTTCACTAAATAAATTACTCAAATTTTCAATCATTTACATGAATATTAAAAATTTAACATTCTAGATATTTAAGAAAAATCTTGAAAAATTTATTCAATCATGAGAGAAAAGAAAGACTGCTACCAATTTTCTAAATTTTGTATGGTAAAAAGGAGCAGATATGGAAGAATATCTTGCTTAATAGTAAATTATTGTGTTATACAGATAAAACTTGAATTCTCAAACCGATTTAAGTTCAATTTGGGTCAATCATTCATGTAAATTTAACATTACTTTGATCCAAAATGAAATACCAGTTTCAGTAAAATGACATTGTTGTTAGTCTTTTATAACTTTAGATAGTTCTACTGAATTTGAACAATGAAGAAGTAGTGATATTTCAGTGCAATGCGTGGTTATCAAAAAAAGAGGGTGACAAACTTACTGTCCGAGAATTACCTGCTGAAGTAGAAGGCCAAGAAACTATTGAGGGTATAACATTTTTTTAATCTCAAAATCCTACCATTTGAAAAAAATGTTCATCGGGTGGTTTTGCCTAATATGGTAGCCTGAAAAAAATGAAAACCTCTGCTTGTTTTTCTGGAAACTTTAAACAGTGTTTAGTGGATGCTCTTTTTTTTTCTTTTTCTTCTTCTTTTTTTTTTCATAGTAAACTGTGTTCAGATGCTGCCAATTATTTTCTATTTCAGTTCTTTTAGTTCGCATAACTTGTTTTGAAAAATTTGTTTCATTCACAAAAAATATTAAGCAATTTGTATTATAGATAATGATATTGTGTCTGTTGTTTTTATGATAATGATATTCATTCTCGTTATATACTAGATAGTTTGGCTGAATAGGTAATGATGTTCAATTTTGCTTTGTCTTATACCTAGTAATTGTTTTAGAAACAACATATACAATCAAAGTTGTAACAGGTGATATTCGAGGGTGCGGAACAGATGCAAACGTTTTTCTTATCTTGTTTGGTGAGAATGGCAGCTCAAAAGAACTTGCACTTAAAGAATCATCTACGAACAAGGACAAATTTGAAAGAGCTAAAACTGATGTTTTTACGTTCAATATGTTAAGTTTAGGTATGGATATATTTTGGTTTATTTTTTTTTTTTTTGAGTAATAACTGAGTATTTGTTTTAACTAATGTGCTATTATTAAATTTTGGTTAATACAGCCCAGAGTTTTTAACTCTTTTCCAGTAAATGCCTGAGGTTGAGTGAACCAATTTACAGAACAATGTTGCCAAATATATCATTTAAAATTTTAATCTTGTGTTTGATTGGAATTTGTAATCTGACGAATCTGTACATTGCTCATTAAGTAAGTTAGCATTTATTAATTCAGTACACCTTTTTACTATAGTTCTTCCGTTTTGCAAGCTTTCTGGATATCTTGCCTTTTGCGAAATAAATTCAAATCTGACGATCTAGCCAAAAGTATCTCTGTAATAATGTGCTTAAAAATATTGTTCATAGGAAAACTAACAAAGCTGCGTATCTGGCATGACAACAAGTTTATGCGTGCAGGTTGGTTCTTATCACATGTGGAAGTAAATGACAGTCAGACTGAAGAAACCTTCATGTTTCCTTGTGAGAGGTGGTTAGCTAAAGATGAAGATGATGGTAGTTTAATGAGAGAACTTGCCTGTGCAAGTAACCCTTTGAGAGCACGCTCAAAAGAAAACCTTGCTGTTGTTGGTAAGGCTTTATTGTTAATTTAATAGGCGTTGCGGTTATGGATATTTTTTTTGATACATATTTCCAATTTTATCAATATTATAACCTACTTTTGTGTCTTACTTTCATTAGTTTATAAAATCTTTTGTTTGAGTAACTTTGAATTTGTTTATATTATATGTATATATATATATATGTGTGCGTGTGTGTGTGTGTGTGTGCATGTGCATAAATAATACATTATTTGGGAAAACTTCTATAACAGTGGACTTACGTTTAGATGCCAATATTTTCATCAAGATGTTAAATATAAACAGTAGACTTAAAGCTTGTAAAAAAGCACACAGAAACCTTTATGTGTTGAAACCATTATCTATGAAAATAGTTTGTCATATTTAACATAGCGACGTGGCTGCTTTAAGTTATCAGTCAAAACTAAAGTGAAACATATCTATGTGATATCTAGCCTGAAATAACTGCTTGTTGTTCTTTAGGATATGAGGTGGTGTTTGTAACTTCAGACAAAAAGGATGCTGGGACTATCCACAATGCTATGCTGATTCTAATCGATGAAAATGGGAAGAAATCAGATGAACTTTTGGTGCAAAATTCTGCCAAAAAGAAAATACTGCGCTCGGGGCAGACCGATACTATGAAATTTGTATCAAAACCTATTGGTGATCTAAAATATTTGTATTTAAGTTTAGAAAAAAGGAAAAATGCAAAAGATGTCGCTATGAAGTGGCATTTAAATTCAGTCCTTGTGAAAGACATTGAAGCTGATGTCAGGTAAATGCTCATATATAATTAAACAAAAATTTAAACTTCAATAAAAATAATGTGAACGTTCAACCAAAGCACCTTCTTAAAATGCGAACGTTCAACCAAAGCACCTTCTTAAAATGTGAACGTTCAACGAAAGCACCTTCTTAAAAAACATTTTAATGTTATAAATTCTTGAAAATGATTCTAAAATTTACTATTTTTTTAGTTATATTGATCTAGGTTTGGTGAAACCAATCAAAGTCTCTCACTTGTCTGTCCACTAATTTTGATAATTTTCTTTGTACCATTGCCCTTGAGCTGGTCAGATTTACTCTAAAATTAACATTAAAATAGGCCTGTGGGCCAAATTACTATTTGCTTTAACCTTTCTTTAACAACGTTACCACACTAAAATGCTGTTCATACTCTGAGTGAGTAATGCCCAGATTTTAACCCAAGATCTTTCGGTTAGAGTCAAATGTGTTACTAACTGAGCTATCCGTGCAGATTTTTTTTTTTTTTTTTTTTTTTTTTTTTTTATGAAAACTTAGTCTAGAGATTATATTTTTAATATTTCTCATAAAATGCTTTGATTTCAACAATATTATATCTCAATATTTAGGTATATTATCCATTTTTTAAATTTCATTCCCAAAGTTCATGCTGTTATTTTGAAAATGTTATTGTTATGTATGCCCCAGTTGCTTTAGACAGGTCAAGTTTGGTTTAAAAAAAAGGTTTTCCTAAAGAAATCTTCAATTTTCTCTTTGCTAATACTTTTTTTACCTATACAGGTGTCCTTTATTCATTAGGGCTTTTTAATTTTTCTTTCCATATTAACGTCTGAATTCATAAACCTTTAAAAAGATCCCTCCTTAATAAGCCCACCCGAATAAGTCTTCTCACCGAATAATTCTTTATCTTAAAATTTAATTATAACAAATAAGTCTCTGAGTCTCATTTGAGAATTTAAGGTATCATCGTCATTAGCATTTATTAAAGTCTGTCTAGGCACCAAACACTTCAAGGAAAACCAGTGTTTACTGTAAGATTTGGAGCATTAACATGCTTGCAGACTGGTTTAATATAAGATAGAAAATGTTACTTGCAATAACTTGTCTGGGTCCAAAAATGACTTTGTTTTAAATATTTGGGTTTAGTTCTGCTGGCATTGTGACGATAGAAAGTATGTCCAGAAGCCATTTTTAGTGAAAGCTTTTATCAATTTTTTTCTTATTGTTCAAGAAGGTCTTGAGGTTCCATTATAATCACAAAGTGAATATGTTATGTTATGCAAAGATTTTTCTTATTCAGTTGATTTAGCCCAAATTGGATTCTTTCAAGAATGGTGAAACTCCATTTTGTTTTTAAAAGTTAAACTTTGTTAGAATCATCTTAGCATTTATTTGAATGTCACCTGATTATATATATAATTAATTTAAATCAATTCAAATCATGTATAAAACACTAATTGTTAATTTGAAATTTTTTATTGTATGTTGAATCACCCTAGGTTTCAACCGTCGACTTTAAAAACAACCCAGAATGACATAAATTGAACTCTGATAAGTAATAGTGTATAACTTTTGAATCAACAGACATGCAACTTTCAAATTTCCACCAGTTTTACGAATTTATAATTTATAAGAAAAAAAAATGAAGCTTATCAGACTTTGCTGGGGGGCATGGTTTCCTGGTACCATGAAATTTGCACCAAATATCCACAACTTAAAATACATTTAGCCTAAAAATATAACTTTTAGTCTTTCAAACGCAAAAAAAAAAAGAACGAAAAAATATTACATATAACAAAAGTTATGGACTTTTGAAAATGTTAAACTTCATTTTAAGATTTACTGATTTTCCAGGAAGCAAGCAAAAGAAAATTTTTTTCATTTTTAAATCAGGAACGTTAATCTCAGAGAAAACTTCACATAGAATATGAGAAAACAGTTAAACGGGATTGAAGTTATGCTAGTTAAAGTTAGCTCATTGCGTATTTGTGACACTTATCGCTTGCCAGAAATTTATGGAAATATAAAAAAACAATTCAACCACACTATTTTTAATTTAGAAAATGAAATAACCTGGTTTCTAGGTCCTCAGCTCGTGCAAGGCCTCATTTTATAAAAAATTCTCTTGGCCTGATTTCCTCAAAAGCTTGCCTTGTTTGAAAATATTTTTTAGGTGTTCGGATGCTGCGATTGACAACTAACATTCGTTCGTATTTTCAACCATTCTAATTACAATTTTTAAGATTAAGTTAAAATTTATTATTAAATTATTACCATTATTAATTTATTGTTTATTAAATATTTTATGAAGATTTAAAAAAAAAAAAAATTAGTTATCTGAGTCAAATCATGATTGCTGTGAATTTTTTGTTGTTTATTATATATGGCTACTGTGGATTTTTTCTCTTATTGGTAAACAATCTATTTTTCTGTTCAAAATACTTGGTAAACTTGAAATAATGCTTACTTTTTAGCTATCTATTCGAGTGCAATCAATGGTTGAAGTTCTCATCTCCAGTTAAATTAGAATGCACTAATGCTGAGAAATCCTTGGCAGCAACTGTTAGAGGTTTTTAATTGTTTATGTACTTTGAAAATGTTAACTTTGCATATTACAGATTGTTATTATAATTAATTGGAATGTCCATCAATTTTGTGTGATTTTATGTTTGCTTAAAAATAGAATTATAAGGAATGAAAGTACATATTAATTTACACTAATTATAAATATAAACAATAAAGTGATGATAATGCAGGCTTCTGGAATTCTCAATTTTGTTTTGTGGATCATCTTACTCAATTTTTTTAAATTTGCTATTATTTGTATGTTAAGAGAAAATTTTTGTATAGATTCAGCTTAAAGTGTGTCTGTAATGCTAACACAAGACAGGTAGTGGTTAAAATATTTTATGAGCCTTTTTTTTTTAGTTACAGATACGAGAGATCATTCAACTCCTAATCCTAATGAGATTTGCAAGACTATTTAGTACCCTAAAAAAATATTATGTCACTATCATGATGCCAACTTTTAGGAAAATATTGAAATTAACTTCTTTTATTCTTTATAAAATAACAAAGAGTACATGAAAACTTCTGTAATTTGTCAAACCTTTTAACTTGTCATTTCCCAACCTTGAAACCTCGTTACATCACCTACTGATACAATAGAAATATTATAATATTGTTTTATTCCGTTTTAAGTTTCTCTATAATGGAATTAGATAAGAGAATATTACAAATAATGATCAAATATTGACAGATTGTAATCGATATAACTTGCTAGTGACAAGCGTCATCATACCCTGATGAGACAATACAATGGAAATATGACAAGATATGTTTGTCTAGTTAAACAGACAAATTAGACTAAAGAAAATGCATAAAATTATTCATGTCTAGAAAAATGTAAATGACCTAGATAAAACAATGATGGTTTGGATTAAATGTAAGCAAATAGGATGACAAACAGGGACGATACTGGAATGACAATAGAAGTTTGGCCTAAAAATTAAACAAAAGATTTTCCCAGTAAACAACTATTTTCCTTAAAGAACTGTAAGAATTAAGATAACTTCGGTAAAAAGGAAAAAGGAAAAAAAAAAGAAGAAAATAATTGCTATGGGAATTAAAAATCAATTGAGGTTTTTTCATTACTACTTAGGACAAAACAAGGTTGTTGCTATGACTACCTTAAATCAAGTAAGATTCTGCTATGACTTTATATAGGACAAAACAAGATCGTTATTATTTCAAATCAAATGCTCTATAGGGAAAAGTAAGATTAAAGACAGTTTGATCACAAAACGAGGAAAAACCAAATTTGCTCACATTCTTTTTTACAAGGGTGTTTATTTTCATAAGGATGCCTTTTTTTATGGAGCTATTTTATTTGAACATAAATTATTTTTTTATATTATAAGGTTTAAACTGCAATTTAAGTAGGT
>JAUZNK010042030.1:7026-17031 GCA_035046665.1 Euphysa ruthae | reverse complement strand
AATATAAAAACCAGCAAAATATTTCAGAAATGGGTTGCTTGTGAAGTTTAAAACTTTCAAAATATTCCATAAATTACAATTTCGCGAATTTTAAATACTTTCTTTCTGCTTTTTCATCAAAAAATCTCGAACTCTGACTTTGTTTTCAGTTTTCTAAAATGTTAAAACTTTTGTGGAGAAATGTAAATATCAATGGCGGCGTGGGTGATTAAAACAAGACAAAAAAAAAGTAGTTTTTTGGTTATTATTGGTAACACTTTTCTATTGCTATTAATAAAATTCTGTATATCTTTGGTGGATTGTGGTTGGTTTGATTGTGGTAGCAAGTCGACTTTTCTTTTGACTTTGAATGGGTGTTAGATATGGCAATGCTTTTTTTTTTTTTTTTTTCATTTGAGTGAAGCTTTATTGTAATTTATTACTGTTTTTGTAAAAATATGTTCAATACCATATATTGCTTATTTTTTTTGAGTTAATGCCTTTGTCTTTCATAAACCTCCATTTATTTGACACAAAAACAAAACATATTTTTATTTGCGAAATAAAAAATTTTTTTTCCAAAAATTGTCAATCAAAATAATTATTATTACACATTGTTGCTCAATAATAATTAATTTAGATGATTCCAATCTGTTGTTATTATTCAAAATGCCAAAGAAGTTTATTTATTTTTTGTTGTACCTACTGAACCATCATAGTTGGATTATGAAGTGACTAATTCAAACTTTTTAAAGTATTTTTTTTATCAATGATTTGGAAAATAATTCATAAACTACAACTTCTAAAATTATATCTAATACAATTCTAAATAATACCCCCCCCCCTACTTCTGCCTTTTTTCACAGTGTACTATATGTAAAGCAACGTTTTAGGTTAATCCACCATGCTTGATCCCAGCTGTTGAGGTTGTTCCAGCACCTTACACAAAACAGGTAAATGATAGTTGTTTGTTGATGATCTGCTAGTTTACACTTTACAAAAAATGAAATTTGTTTGTTGTTAGTCTATATTTAATCTAGTGTTAAGCTAGTTTTAATTATCTAGTTTTAAACAATCCAATCAATTTTTCAGTTGTTAGGTGAAAGATGCAAGTGGTTAAAACATAAATTTATTGCTAGGTAACCCCTGGTATTGAGCCATTTTTGGTTTGAAGCCATTTCACAGCAAGTACAGAGTATAGGTTGATACCATAACTTAATAGATAATAGAATCTTAAAATTCGCAGCGCAGCATGCCTTTGTAAAAAATTATTTAAAACTATGAATGGTTTTTGTTGAACTGATATTTAAATTGTTTTTTTGAAGTTTTAATAAACCAAATGAATTTTGTTTTTGTTTGTAAGATTACTTGATTTAAAAGATTTTTGGATTCTTAGTGAAGTCGACAGAGTCCTATAAAATCAACCACATTCGTCCTTTGATAATGTATTTTTCATCTATGTCCTAAAAGCGACAAAAATCAGTATATAAATATATATTTTTTTAAAATCTTTCTCCAAAAGTGACACTCTAATTTCGCTGAGTTTTTTAGGAAATATTTTTTTCTTACACATTAGGCGTGTCAGCCAATTTAAAAATGTGTTTAGGCCCAATATGATTTAGGTTCTGAGCTTAAATTACTTACAAAAAACTTCGCTTTGCCTTTGGGAAACTTTAATCTGATTCAAAGGCTGGCTATCAACCCATTTAAGATGTAAACTTAACTTCTCCAAGCGTTCAAACTATTTTGTTTATTTTATTGGTAGTTTTTCCACCATTTCCTCTATGATGAAATATGTTAAAATGAATTAATTATCATTTTTGTTGTAGATTTTTAGATTTTTCATAAAATATATTTTCCAGCAGTCCAATATTTACTTTTTGGACCTGGAAACTTTTATTTTTAAGTTTTTATATTTATTTTCACAGCTTATTTTTAAGAATGAAAGAGTGTTGAATTTCATGAATGGATAAGAAAATCTAAATAACTTCACTATAAAAAATACTTTTCTGATAACTCAAAAAATATGTGCAAAGTGTGGAGTGGCAAAAAATATTAATAATATTAAATATATAATAAAAATATTATCAATTTTAAATATATAATAGAAATATTATTAATATTAAATATATAACACAAATATTATTAGTATTAAAAGTAAAACAGATTCCATGCCCAGTTGTATTTCTGAGAATGGAAACCTTATTAATGATCCAATTTTAATCTCTGAAGATGTTTTTTCTACCATAGGTAAACAAAGTTTTAGCATACATTTCTCTCATACTAGTTTTACAAAATACCTTAAAAACCCTAATTTAACAACTTGTTTATCGCCCCCACTAATTCTGTTGAAGTAACTTCATTGATTAAAAGTCTTAAAACTGGTAAAGCCTCCGGCCGTAACAGTATCCCTTTAATAATTCTTTAAAAAGTTTACTGAAAAATTTTCTGCAGTTTTATCTGATTTATTTAACTTACCCTTTTTAAATGGTGTCTTCCCAGATATCTTAAAATTTTCGTCCATAATTCCTCTTTTTAAAAAAGGTTCTAAATTAAATTGTTCAAATTATTGACCGATTTCTTTACTGTCTAATATAAGTAAGTTACTTGAAAAACTCATGTATTCTTGACTTTACAGTTTTTTAACAATGTATAATTGCCTTAATGAAATGCAGTTTGGCTTTTGAGCTAAGTACTTAACATACGATGCTCTAGGTAGTATAACTGAACAAATTTACGAGGCTCTTTCTCTCCAGTGGACATTATGCTTGCGGAATATATATTGATTTCAAAAAAGCTTTTGAGACCATGACCGTAATCTTTTATGAGGCTCCTTGGATTGATTGTGTGATAAAAAGGACCCCCCAGACTTTTCTTTTAAATCACTGTAGACTTGAAACAGCCAATTTGCTTTTGATATAAACATCGTTGGCTTTTTTGAGCATGGACTTTTCTGTACGAATATAAGGTGTTTCGAACTGTAGTTTCTTCTTAGCATTGCCATGCGGGAGAAGATTTTATTTGCCTAAAATTTTAGTAGATGTATAAATTACACAATATATTTTTGTCTTCTTACCATTATTTAATTTTTTGACAGATGCATTTAGACGTTTAATCCAAGGCTTTAACGTCTTTATAGAAACGTTCTTCTTGAACTTTGTAGAAAATGTGACTTTTTCTGCATCACTAATCAGGGGATATTACCTTTCACTATTGTTCAAGTTGTTGTACACCCTGTTATTATTACACATTATGTTGTTCATAGAAACATCCTTTACTGCATATATTTTGTTTGCTATGATGTTTTTAATGGGGAACTCTGCACGTTTTTCCCACTGTGGCCAAGTAGCACTCTAAGCAACTGTTTATAAACTCAAACGGAGGAAACATATCTCCAGAAATTAAATGTGATATTCTTTTAAGGAAAAAATATTTGCCTAAATTAAGTTGAACTGGATAAACTTTAATATATTTGACGGATTTTGACAAAAGTTTAAAAAATTTTTTTTGCAAAATGTTTGTCCGGGACTTAACTTTATCAGGTCCGAGTTTTTTTGAAACCTAAAATTATTATCTCTTTTATATTTTAATACAGAAATAAATTTTCAAAAATTTAAATATAAGTGGCTTTTTACTTGGCTATTGTATACATGATTGAAATTCTTTATCAAAGCTAACAAGCCTATTACTAGTTGATTGTTCTTTGCATTGAATCACTCAATGAATTTTGTACAAAACCTTAGTATTAGCAAACTGTTATTATTAGTTATTTAAAAATTGATATTTCAAGGATTAAGTTCTTATTTCAAGGATTAAGTTGCAACACACACAGTATGTTATTCTAGATCACAATATCCTTTCATCTTTTTTCTAAATTAAATTTCATTTAACTCTAATAAAGCAAATTGGGTAACAAAGTCTGCTTTTTTGAAGATTTCTCAGAATCCGTTTATTTACTTAACTCTCTCATTTAGTTATAGGATTTTAGAATAGATTTATTTAAACCATAAGCCAATTGTCAAAAATTCTAGCTTCTGACAAGTCATATTTCATTCAGGCAGATAATTTTTCTACATTTTTCATGAAACAATTTTTTGATTTTGTGGAAATTCTGAATGATGTTAGAAAATATTATTATTTTATAAAGTTTTTTAAATGACTTTTTTATTACAGTGTACTATAATTAAAAAAAAAGCGTGACTTGTCATTTTTTTTCATATGAATTTGCACTGTTGTTCACCTGTGACGTGTGTGTGACGTGTTGTGACATGTTCTTTGTTTAATCTAAATGTTGTCCTTCTATTACCAGCTTATTGTAACAACATCTACGTGGCTTTAAGTTTTTAGATTCCATGATGGGAATCTGGAACTTGAATTCTATACTATAATAAAAAAAAATGTGAAGTGTTTTGACATGCTATTTTGCCTATGAGTTTACACTGTTTCACTTATGAGGTGTATGTGACGTGTTTATAACGTGTGCGTGATGCGTGCTTAATAAGTATATATATATATAATGTAAACAAAAAAATCCTAGTATTTTGTCCGGTCACCTTTGGTGTCAATAATCATTTGCATTCTCTTTTGCATTGAGTCTGTTGTCTTGTCAATTGTTTCATACATTTAACCACACCACCCTCCCACAAAGACTCCACCCCTCAAAAACTAAAATAAAAAAAAGGATAAAGCTAAACCATTTATAACAAAGATTGAAAGGAATCCTAACATAACTTGAAATCAAGAAAATGAAAACAAAAAGTTTAAGCATCATATAGCTATGTTGAATTCTCAAACGTCATATAGCTATGTTGCATTCTCCCAACCCCAATATCTTACCAGTTGGCCGGCCACACAATTAAAAATAAACAAGCTAAGCTTGCACTCATCATTTGTCAAGGAAACTATTAATTAAATAAGTTTTTTGCAAAACTCAAAAGTTTCAAGCAACTCAGACAATGTGTGACTTTAATTATGGCATAGCTAGTTGAATTTCATAGAATTGAGCATTAGAAGACCCCTCTTCCCCACCCCCAAATCAGTATTTTCTTTTTCTGCAGTTCTCCAGAGCCCTCTGGAGAACAGTGATATTAGGGGGAGGGGACATAGATACGAGAATTGGTTATTTTTATCCCTCTGCCAAAATATTTTGTCACTAATCAACTATTAACAAGTTATTCTTGCTCATATATCTTACTCTTATTCAGTTTTTGTAATATTCTCATAATAAATTTTCTGGTTATTTTTTTTTTATCTTTCCAACTGAGTAATAAAATCCCAACATTATAATACACTGTTCACTCAAAATATTTCTATTGTCCGTGCCCATAGCTTTAGCTATTTTAAAAACTTTATACTTCCGGCCATCTCTATTTTGAACATTTGCAAATCTTTTGCTTTCTTCCTACATTTAGACACAATGTGGAGCTAAGCTGAAGCAGTTTATACTTCCTTTCACCATAATCTTGGTAAAAAGAATTTGATCACTTTGCTCACATCATTTACACTGACAAAAAATTTTTTTTTTTCTAATTTTTCTTGTGATGTGTTATTTTTATTTTGATCGTTGATATTTTAATAATGCTTGATGAGTCAAAGTAAAAGTTTTAGCCATTCTCAATAATACCCTGATTTTTCGATCAATCATAATATGATTTAAGTTAGGAAAATCATATGAAAGTCTCAATCATTCTTAATATCAGTTTAAAACCACAAAAAAATTTCATAGAGTTTTTGCAATTAGCATTTCTCTTTTTTGGTCAAAAAGTTTACAGCCAATATATAGAGTTAATCTTCAGATTGAGAGGCTGGTATTAAGTTATTGATTTAAATCATTGAATATAACTCATAATAATTCTGATTTTCATGTTTAAGTCCGTTGTTGAACAAACACTTGCTATTATGAAAGATATTGGACAGAAGCCAGTTTTAGTTAAGAAGGAGGTCAATGGATTCATACTCAATCGTTTACAATATGCGATTTGCATGGAAGCTTGGAGATTAGTTGAGGTATAGTTAATACCTACTATGACATAACATCAACTAACTTTTCCTGTGACTTAAGTTTTATGTATGTTCATCAAAATAAATTAAAATTTTTGAGAATTTCTAATTTTTTATGGGAAGGAAAAATTGCAAAGGATATGGCTGAGCGTAATAAGAATAAGAATCCGTATAGTTAAGAAAATTAGTAAAAATTCTGAAAATATATATTCTGAAACTTTCATTGCTATATTTTTTTCTTGAAAAAAATTCTTTAAATCTTTTCTGAAAATCTTTTTTGGGGGACCTGTTTTAATAAATTCATAATTGTCCATTATATAATTTTATTGTTAAACCTACGCTCTCCACTTTTTTTAAATAGTAATTGATTATGTATTTTTGCTTCTAATTTAAATTTAAGATTTGTTCCTATTTTATATATTGTTTATGCGAGTGATTTTTCTATTAGGATGAAGTATGTTCACCTGAAGATGTTGATACCATAATCACTCATGGTCTGGGTATGAGATATTCACTTATCGGACCTTTTGAGACAATCCATACAAATGCTCCTAAAGGTAAGGAATTTTAAAAGCATAAATCAGCTAGTATATTCATTGGAAGTTTTAAATTATGCTGTTAGAAATTAAATATGCAGTGGTGCAATATATAAGGAGTCTAATTTTCAATGAAGATATTTGCAAGAGGGATGGCTATCATAATAACCTATAATTATTTCAAAGGTTTGTAATCAACAAAAATTAACTATACAAAAAATATAAATGTACCTCATCTTTTAAAGCTGGTTTTGCTCATATTATTTGTGAGATTTTTAAAATATGATCTGTTTAGAAATTATTAAGATTTTGGATATAGACTTAACACTTTGTTTTATCAAACATTATTATCTGGGGACTCTTCATTATTTTGGTTTGTCAAACCAATTAAAAATTTGTTAATTTTTGGGTGGTTGTATATAGCTGTATTTTATATCTACATCTAAATTTTTGTTTCAATATTTCTGATTTTATCAATTTTAATCAAAAATAACTTTTTTTTTATATTTAATTATTAAAAAAGTTTTTCAAAAATAAATTTTATAAGTTGCATTAAATTTTAAGAAATAAATACATATAATTAATACAAAAATTAGATCGTTATATTGAGGAGACTTTCTTTTCATTTCATTTATACATGAAACATGGTGTATATTAGTTACATTAGTTACTCTGATATCATTGAAAAGTGATATGGAGTGAGTCATGAAATTTATCTTCAAAATTTAAAACTTTTACTGAATGTTTTGGAGGAATACAATTTGATAAAAGTTTTCTTATTAGTACTAGCCTTTGCAATATTAGTACATGCTAGAAAGCAATCTAGAAAGGAAAAATACAATTGCTTTAATAAATTCTGGTCGATGTGCTTATGTGATCCTTCCAAGAAAGATTCTCATTGATGTATATTGTTAATTTTTAAAGTAGGTAAGACATTTAAGAATTTTTTTCTTTTTGAATGAAAAATTGAGTATTGGTGTTAGATTAGTTTAAAAAAATTTTTTTACTTTCAGTCGTTTAACATTTCTTTAATGAAAATAAATGTATTTATAAATGATAAAGAATATAATTCTTTTCTAAGTATTTAGCAACATGATTTCATATCAAATCAACCGTCATATGAATAATTATAGCACAGCATTGAGCTATTTTCCTAAGTGCTGGGATTAAGTAAATTCTAAACAATTCATATCTTTATTCTGATTACATAAATTCTATTTTTTGAAACACTGATATAGTTACCAGCTGTACCATAATAACTGATTCCAATCAAGTCACATTAGCTAAAAGATCTTGAGCAAAATTCTCACGAAATATTAAGATATTACAAAAACTTAGAGAGTTAGTTGTTTAATTGATGGTACTAAATTATTGATACCATCAAATATTTCTCCATAAGAAAAAACAATAAACAGTTACTGGAGAAATAAAATCAAAAACCGTTTTTCATGTACCATTATAGTTATTATTTTTTCTATTCAAATTTTATTAGTAATTGTGTTTGGCTCAGCCATAGAACCTCTGTCTTTTAGGCCAGATTTTCCACCTAAATAGGAATTCAAGGAATACATCTAGGAAGTTCTATTTCTTAGCTTTCACTATCCAGCATATTTCGCTTGCTATAGATAAAAATATTCTATTTACTGTCATTATCTTACGCTGTTGTTGTGAAGTCAAATCAACAAGTGCTATGGTTTAGTGTGTAATTTTGGGTAAGATTTCGAAATCTAGACAAAAAATTTTCTTTAGGAGTGAAAGACTATTGTGAGCGTTATGGTGATAACATAGAACGTATTTGTAAAGAACAAGAAAGTACTAGGCCGTGGTCTGGTCCAACGATGGAGTTAATCCATAAAACTATGAGTGAGAAGATGCCTATAGAAAGTTTAAAAGAAAGATGCGAGTTAAGAGATAAGCGTTTGGCTGCATTGGCAAAGCATCGTAAAACTGAGGATGGATAATTTTTGAGAAAATTCTATTTATTCATATTTTGAAAATTTTTTATTTTATGTTTGAAACTTAATTTATTACTAATTAATCTAGATATAAATTTTTTATAAAATTTTGTATTTATATTAATGAAAATGCTTTAATTTTGATGGAACATAAATTGCATTCATTACGTCTATGTTGATATTATTTTACCTTGGATGATTAAAATCTTCTGTGGAAGTAAATAAATATAAAATAAAAATCAACTTAATTGGTGAGAAAGCTAGAATGTCAGAATCTCTCCATCTTTAAAGTATTTACAAAAATTAAAGGTTTTTGGTAGTTTGAGTGAATAAACATACAAAAATATACATTGATATTATTCTAAACCGATGGTTGTTCATTTACCAAAATATTATCCTTATCTGATAAATTACAAAGAAGAAACCGGTAATACTTATTAGTTGATTTCATTGTTAGACTCCCGACAAATCTGATAGAGTCACATGAATCCACCAATTTTAAGAGCAAAAAATTTGAATTGGTTTAATTTGAAAAGACTCTACTGAATATTATAATATTTTTTTACATTTCCAGGGATACCTCAAACCTCAAATCGGGCTATTTTGTTTTGTAGCGTTTGTTGCATATTTTTTTACTAATGACAAAGCCAATAAATTCATTACTCATGTCAGTTCGTAAAGCTTTTTATTTGAAACCGTTTATTGTTTTTTTGCAGATTATTTATGATAATAGGATCAACAAAGCTAGCATTTTTTCAGATTTTTGCCAAAGATACCAAAATGTCATAATTCATAGATCTAAATAAAGTTTTGTTTTCTTCACAGGATTTTAAGTTTAAAAGAGTTTTGTCCCTTGAATTCATTTGAGAATTCAATATTCAAGCTGCAAAAAGGCACTTAGAATTTCTGTTATATCTTAATTAATTAACATTCAAATAAAATTAATGGTAAAACAATGACTCAGCATGCTAAAAGCCAAGATTCTCCCATTCAAAATCAAATCATGAGATATAGTCTAATACTCTCTTGAACTAAATTTAAACCATTAGATCACATACTATTGATCTGAAAATCTTTTTTTGATCTTTATTAATCTTTTTATTTACTACATAATCCTTATTTGAATACACCTTCATTTTATTTGACTTTGTTTGTCATAGTAACAATACACTATGCATTGTATGTATGAAATAATTTTTATTTTAATATGTGTTAAAAGACTGTTTTAGAATTGGAACAGTTGTAACCTGACTGAAAAATCTATAAAAAATATTTGAGAATAAAACATATGTTCCTGAGAAATTACCCTTCATTTAACAGCTTTCTATTCATATACTTGATAGGTTCAGAATTCAAACAATTTCCCTATGAGTGCAATCCTCTAGTAAGTGGAATAAATTTTGGTTTAGTTTACCAGAGACCCTTTTTTAAAAATATTTTGGGTTGTGAAATTGTGGCATGATAAATTTGAACCAAACACATATAGAACTTTCATATATAATTTCTGATTATCTATTGTATTTAGAAGAAAAAGC
>JAUZNK010042019.1:0-17031 GCA_035046665.1 Euphysa ruthae | reverse complement strand
ACCATAACTTCAAACCAAATGTCAACAGCGCCCTCCAAATGGTGGTAAAGGGCGGTAATCCAGAGGACCCGCACAGCAGGTCTCTCGGAAATAGTGATAATGTCGGAGGACCCGCACAGCGGGTCTCACAGAGGGAAAGGGTTAAATGACATACTTATTTTTTTAGATTGTTGACCGTAACTTAGATATGGTACTTGTTCTTGAAGATGATGTTAGATTTGAAGCGGATTTCAATCGAAAGCTTAAAAGTGTTATGGAAGAAGCAAATGAGTTAGCAAAGAAAGAACCATGGGATGTTATGTAAGTTTAAACTCATATATTTATTTATTTATTTATTTATTTACAATTATTTTAACAAGATTTACAATTCAACTCAATATATGTCCTGTAATAAATTAAAAATTAAAAGTTTAAAATTATTTGCTACAATAAAATATTAGATTCAAAAAAATAATTTAAGTTGATTTGAAAACAACAAAGACAAACTAAAGACAAACTACAGCCTAATTTTTTCTAATCATGAAATAAAATGAATAGTAAAAAAGATTCGTCTTTCGTATATGTAAATAAAAGTTGTTTCTGGTACCAGGAAACATGCTGAATTTTGCATGGTTGTCTGGCCGAACTGTTAAGTCTGGTTTCTGTCATAGAGATGTGGGCTCAACCCTCGTTAGAGACAAATGATTTTCTTTACCATAAGCTCAAATGGGTGCACTAAGTACATTAGAACCAAACCCGTGGGCCCTTCTATAATAAATAAGTTCGTAAAACTATTTTTTGGCCCCGCGTTAAAATAACCAAATCGAATATTTACAACCAAGAAAAATCAAGTTGATTTGTCACAAAAGCTTACTGGGGAGTCAGCGGCACTCAACCAATATTAGACCATTTAATTTTTTCGTAGTTTCTTTATGTATTTACATAAGATTATTAATTTTAAGATACTCTAAATACTATAAATACTATAAATACTATAAATTATTATTATATAAATATAATAAGATATATAAATTGAACTAAATGTGGAAATGAAACAATTCCTCTAACAAAAAGGTGTGGACAAGAAATTACAAAAAAATTTTCTGAGCAATCATTTTTTAAAGTATTGATTTTTATATATTCAAGAGAAATTTAACTCTAACTCTAAATTTAGGTAATGAAACATCTGGGAAATGTTGTTTTTAATATTTAGGTATGTTGGACGTAAGCACATGTCTCGTGAAACAGAATATTTTGTAGCAGGAGCGTCTAAAATAGTGTGGGCAAAATACTCATATTGGACAT
This sequence comes from Euphysa ruthae, assembly GCA_035046665.1. Lineage (NCBI taxonomy): Eukaryota > Metazoa > Cnidaria > Hydrozoa > Anthoathecata > Corymorphidae > Euphysa > Euphysa ruthae. Next base: position 15,747 of record JAUZNK010042019.1, on the reverse strand, counting down.
TAGGATATATTATTCGGTTATCTGGAGCCAAAAAGTTGATAGCTGGTGATCCTTTGGGAAAGCTTGTACCAGTTGACGAATACATCCCGATCATGTTTGATGAACATCCAGAGTATGTCTTCTTACTGTTTTTTAATACTTTTTTTAGAAATTGAGAAATTTGTGCATATTTTTATTTTTATGAGTTTAAGTGACAATTTTCCACGGTGAAAAATTCTTAGAAATTCACCAATCTTCTGTTTGTTCTTATTTATTTTTATTTATAAAGAACACAAGCTTAACTGAGTGAAAATATTATCTTTTTAATATCACCATAATTTAGAAAAAAAAAATAGACATAATCTTAAAGTGAAATGATTTAAAACACCTTCTAGTCAATTCTCACATTTTTTTTTTTAGAACCTTCTTCAAAGAGAAGTTTTCGCCCCGAACCTTGCTGGCAATTTCAGCTGAGCCACTTCTCATCTATCCTACACACTATGTTGGTGATAAAGGCTACATAAGTGACACAGAGGATACCCTTTCACACGAAGGAGAAGATGTGCAACATTTTCGCACCAAGAAAAAGTTTGTAATGGAATCTGATTCCTCTGTAAAATCGATGGGTAATACAGCAACCCATTCAGAGCTATAATGACCTTTATATATTCATCCTTGTGGAAATTTTCACTTCTTTTTTTTTACTAATGACGGATTTTTGTATGAACTTTAAATTTAGAGGTTAAATCTACTACTTGAAAAAAAAAAAAAAACTCACAGGGATGTTATTCCAAAAATGGTTGATCTTGGTAAAATTTTGTCAATTGACAGCATCAGTTAACTGGTCTTGGTGATGTTATATCAAAGGTAAGATGGCAATCAGGTTTAAGTTATTAGGTTAATCTCGTGTTTGGTAATTGATAATAAAAGTTGTTAGTGTTGAGTATGATAAATGACATGAAAAAGTGGTTAGAGTTTAGTATGATAAATGGTATAAATTTCAAACTTGATCAAATTTCTTCTGGTGTAGTTTAGTACAGTGGAGTGGAGTGCATTTATCTGACTTTAAAGACAGAACAGGCCAGAACTGGTCGGATAAACAATTTTTATCTATCATATTTATAAGCAAAAATATATGTTTATATCCTTGTTAATAGCCATTTCTACACGGAGGCGACTAAAGTGCTCAAGGTGAATAAATGATTGACGTCATAGATTTATTTACCTATGTAAAAATTATAATTTAATTTAGCTGGCAAAATATTTAACCATGTTTTAATCACCTGACTAATTTTTTTGTGTGTGGAAACGAGAGGCGAATAAATCAACAAAACAAAATCGGTGGACATGTTTTAAAGATGCTTTTTAATGTGTTCACATTCAATTAGATTTTGTGGCGTTAATAATGGCTCATAAAAACACTAATAATACGGAAAGTTTTAAGTCAAAACGGAAATATGAAAGAATTCGGAAAAAAAAATGAAAAAGAACTTTTTTTGCATGTGTTGGTAGACGATGAGCATGACTTTCTAAATGCTACAATTTTTTTTGATATTTTTGACACATCAATTGCACAATTATAAAACTTAACAACAGATTGGCGAAAATTAACAGAATGATTTAAAAATGGATCCGGTTTGGTGCCTGAAAGTGAACCTGGGTCATATGGGATTTTAAATCCTATATTTTCTGAAAATAATGAAGATGTTATTTTAAGATCATGTGAAATATTATAAATAATATTAATGTCGTAAGCGACGAATTTAGTGCTGAAATCAGCAAGATGACATTGCTAATGATGATGTTATGGAAAGAAAGAAGAGCCATTGAGAAAAGTAAGCAAATTCGTTCTAATAAACATCCAGTGTCAGAAATTGCTAGGGAATGAAACAAAAAGTATTCTGGAAAAACAAGTTACACTATCAATGCAAAGAAACTAAAAAACCGGATATTTAGAAATTGATCATTTTATATGCCTCCATCGAGTGGTAACGAGAAAGATATTATGTTTCCAGAAACTCCATTAACAAAAACTACACACATTTTTAAAGATGATTACGTACTTTAATTGAAATTTCACGTTCTCATTTTTTTGCATAAGATTCTCTGGCAACCTTGTAGCATACCATATCAATGTTCTGTTACAACTCTTGTGCTACATAATTTTTGATTAAGTAGCTTTTTTGTGGATCTGTTGTTTTTTCATCGTAATTTTTTAATAGCCAGGATTTTTTGGGAAAAGCTTTGTCTCCGATTGTAACTAATGGAATAGCACCGAAGTCACCTAAAACAATTTGTCGATTGGGTATAACCCCCACCATCTGTAATATTTTCGTAAAGGGAAGTGTATCTTGGTGGTCTTGGATAGTGTAACCACCAACAGTTGCAAATAAAAATCGTTTAATGCAAGAAACTAGCCCCCATTTGTGTGTCGTTTTTCAAAAGTGAAATAATTCTTTAACTAACACGAACATAAAAACCATCCAATGCGCCAGCACACAGAAGCTCGTAGTTCTCAATAAATCCTGTTAGTCTTTTTTCCCATTCTTCAGTGGTTTCCTGCATTTTATCATACCGGTCATAGAGAGCTGCAACAAGAACACCACAAACGTTATTAAATGATTCATGAGCAGCGTGAAACCAACAAAACAAGTCTTGGCTTCATTATTGTCGGGATTTTTTGCGATTGTGGGCAAATGTCAACTAGCATATTTTCAAATGTAGCTTTATTGACAGGCAGCGTTTAAACATTGTGACGTCCCAGATTCTATACGGTATTTCCACCAATGTCTGTGGCATATTTGGTATATTTAATTTATATTTATATAGTCCTCTTCCTCTTCAAGAAGCTTTCTGTTTTCTCTTCTTTCTTTCGTTTGTTTTTCGACGGTTTAATAAAAAAAATTTGATTAATGTTTAATATTTAATTGTTTATAAAATTCACAAACTCAACGTTTTAATGAGAGTTTATTCACCTAACTTAAGCTTTTTTTCACCTAACGGAATAATTACAGATTTCAATAGAGCAGGTGTAACACACAAATATTTATTCACCTTAGTGTAAAACGTGACTAAAGTGGTGGCTAAACGTTTTTAGTCGGCTGATTTAGCTACCTCGTGTAGAATGGCTTAATTAAGGAAAAAAACAATCCAAACTTCTATTTACCTAGTTTTAGATGACCAAGTTTTATACACATCTTTCTAGGGAGGCTTGATCAATTTTTATGTTTACCCTTGAAAACAATACCTGGTTTAAGTTGAATTGAAACAAGATGCAATTTTACAAATCTCAGGAAATTTGCTCATTGCCATTTTAATAATAATATTATTTTCAATTATATTCATATATTTTATATATTTTACATAGTTTTATTTTGTATTTTTTTTATTTTTTAGAAATGTATTTATTATATTATATTAACTAACCCTATTAAATTATTTTATTGAAAAATTGACCGATCAATTTCAGATGGGATACTTCCACATAAGCGACAGACAGAATTATCAAAATCATATTTTTTTTTTAAAAGAAACTCAGAATTAATGGAAATCATATCAAGTCAACTTTTACGTCAAGTTTATCTCAAATTTCCTTTGCGATCTTTGCGATCTTATATCGATGCTAAATGTGATGGTTAAAATGGAAAATTTCAAGCTGCTTGTATCGATTCATTTCTTTTTTTAAATAAAATAAAATTGTTTTTTTGTTCAAACCAGTTAAACCAGTTATTCAAAATTTCAAGTTAATCTTTTAATCTTTATTAATATAAAGAGAAAATTGAATATATTTTATTTCTTTGGAAGAAATTTGAGAAATAAAGTCATTCATTCATTTTTATTTTTGCTTTCTTTCATTCATTAGTTGGAGTTAATCCCTAACTGGTATTGGGCTAAACTAGTACTTGCTTGTGTCTAATATATATCTTTTATATGAAAATCTCAAAAAAGTTGTTTTCATTGTCTATTCCAAACTCCAAAAAAAGGAAGAAATTGTTTCACTTTTACATAAAAAACGTTGGTCTTAGCACACCAACGGTGTGCTAAGAATTTGCATGTTCTCTTCATCAGTTTCTTAATAAAATTTATTTTTTTCAAAATATCTAAAGAAAAAAAGCAAACCGGTTTCATAAGTAATCTTAAATGAAATATTAGGGCCTCACTTTGAATGAGCCATTCCTTTCAGCTACACTATAAGACAAGTAAGCAAAAGTTTCCTGTTCTTAAAGTTTACTCATAGTTGTTTGGGCTTCTTTTTCATTTTGAGAAGCGTCTAGGACTCTGTATCCAAATAAATTTTAAACTGTTATGAAATTCTAGAAAATGAAAAGGAGACTGGTTCTTTTAATTTATTGATCTCTTACTTTTTGTATGAGATATGATTTAGGTAAGTTTTAGATATATTTTTCACATTGTGAGTTTTTTTTTTTGATAGAAATTCACTATAACCTGATGAAAGGCTTGGTTATGTTCCATGCTAATGTCAGTAAGCTGCCTATGTTATGGTTTGATTAAAAAAAAAACTAGAAACCAAGGGGATATATGTACTTTATAGAATTTGTTATTTTTTTAGAGCTTAGTAACACCAAAAAATTATATTTATTGGTAAATGACTGACAAACCAGTTTTCTACATAAATTTATGTCAATTACATAATTTGGCATACCAGAGGGTAATTTTTTTGAAAAGTCCGTAATTTCATTATGGACTTTTTCACCCTATTGGCACCTTATAGCCACTAACACAGCACTTTTTAGGCAATTTAAAAACAAAATCATAGTCTTATTCAAATTTCATAGTAAAGCACATTTAGTCCAAATATCAAGCCAAATATACATTTCCTTCAGGTATCATATTTTCAGCTATTTTTGACATGGTGTCTTCTAAATAAAATATTCCAAAAAAACAGTTTATTAAGTCTGTTTTATCATCTCAGTGAGAAAATTAATCATAGCAGATTTAGCTCTAATTTTTCCTGGAAGATTTTATGCATTTTATAGCTTTTCCACGCCTTAAAGGGCTCATCTGCAGTTTTAGATAAGTTTTGGTCCCTGTTTTTGCATGGTCTATAGAGTTGTTGCATCCGATAGTAATTGTGAAAAGTCAATCAATATAGTGTACGGTACTTTGAATAAAGCCTTTTTAAGTCATTTTGACGTCTATCCACACATTTAAAGCTTTATTTCAATTTTTACCCTCAAGACTTCTTTTTGGAATATCTAGAGTCAATAAGTTGTTGATCGATTGTATTGATTGATAATAATAAAAGTTTGCTTGATATATTGGATTTTGGTGTTGTATTTTCAAATATGGCCATTTTAGGAACCAATTAAAGGCAATTTCTAAAATTTGCAAAACAAGCCTGGTGCCTCTTTTTGCATTATCTAGATTCAATAAGTTGCTATATTGAGTACCAACTATGAAAAATTAATAAATATTTTGAGTTTTGATAAAGCGTGTTTTAAAAGTTTTTTTAGGTCATTTTGGCACCTATCACCTGTCGATACACGTGATGCTTCCTCTTGAGTTTGAAATACTGCTGCATGTTTTTGCTGTATTTAGAGTCAGTAAGGTTGGTTATGCCTGATAAAAAGCCTCGTGATATACATTTATCATGTATCTATAGTCAGTAGACTAGTGGTAGCTGATAAAAAACCTCTTGATATAAGATTTATGCTGTATCTAGAGTCAGTAAGATTGGTGATACCTGATAAAAAGCCTCTTAATATAAAATTTATGCTGTATCTAGAGTCAGTAAATTGGTGATAGCTGATAAAAAGTCATATGTAGCATATTTGAATAAGTTCATATTGAGCTTTTTTTAGGCCATTTTTACACTTTGTCACACATGAAAGGTTGCCTCTAGAATTTTCAAAAGGACCCTTAATGCCTGTTTTTTTTTTTCATTGTCTAGAGCTAATAAGTTGATGTGCTAAGTAATAATGGTGAAAAATGACCCTGTATAGTGGTTTTTGTTTTAGCACTCTTTGAATATGACCTTTTTAGGTATTTTTTAGGTTATATTCAACATCTTAAAAACCATCCCTCAGTGCCTCCCTTTCAAGTACCGAAAGTCAAAAATGTGGTATATTGTGTAGCTTTTGTGAAAATTAATTCAATATAGCGCTTTTGGTTGTACCATACCATGCAGGTGCTAGCAAATCTTTTGCAGATTCAGGGTGATCCATCTGACATTTTTCTCTGAAATTATCTGGACATGGGCATATTTTCAGGTCTTATCAAAATAAAGTCCATTGAAAATATTGTTGCTGTAAAGAAAAGTTCCTTTGGAAAAATCCAAATTATTTCTTGATAGTTTGGCGTTTCTAAATATCTGTGTTATGATTTATTTCCATATCAGGTGTTATATAAATTTTCTGCTTACCTATGTCAAGATAATATCAAATAATTTTGATGGATGTTGATGCAACAGAAGAAAAAACTCGTTTTGAAGTAGAACTAGAATTTGTGCAATGCCTCGCCAACCCACATTATTTAACATTTCTGGCTCAGCGAGGATATTTTGATGAGTCATGTTTTGTTAACTACTTAAAATATTTACTCTATTGGAAAAAAGCCGAATATGCAAAATTTCTGAAATACCCACAATGCTTGATGTTTTTGGATCTCTTACAATATAAGGCGTTCCGTAAAGAACTAGCTCATCCAAACTGTGCAAAATTTATTGATGAACAGCAGTTATTGCATTGGCAATATTATACAAATAAACGTCGCCAAGTCAAACTTCCACATCCAGACGAGCATGCAAGATGAATCTGCATCCAAGTTATAGTCTTTTACATTTTATACTACAGTATAGATGAAAAAAACATGTGTTGTAACCAGTTAAGTGGTTATACCAAGAATTTGACACTTAGTTTTTACTTTTGAAGATAAAAAAAATGATTTTTTTTAGATTGTTGTAAACTGGACATATTTGCATAAAAACATATTTTATGGTAAATAATATTGACAACAACTATTTATATAGAGCAATTATTTTAGTGAATTTTTCTGTTATCAATGACTCCATTCAGACGTTAGCTTAATCAAAAGCACTAAATTGCCCTACAATAAATTGCTCACATTGAGATTTTCTTCAAAAATACATAAATAGGAGTTTGAACCGATGACCTCTGCTTTGTTAAACCATTATCTTAATTTAAGGCTATGCTACCAAAAACCATTTGGTTTGTGCAATTTCCATCCATAAAACTTTTTATCAGTTTTTTTTCTCGCTGATTGTTTTGAAAACTATGTCATGCGCAAGTCCCTTCCTGTAATAAGAGTTAATCAGCATTTAAGTTTTTTTTTAACGCTTTTTACTGGTGACTTTTTCACTGTTGTAGTTTCGGTGATTGGTGATTGGTCGTTAGTCATTTTAATAATATCGGAATTTTCGGTCGAAAGTGTAGAAAGTTTTTTTTTTCAAAGTTCAGAAATTTGTACAAATTCATATCGAGGGTTTGCATAGCTCTGACTTCCGGTGTGTTTTCAGCTTTGAAAAATTTATTTCTCTAAAACTACAAACTTATCAAATATTGGTAGACTTGGTGACTTTCCTAAATTTCCAGCGTAAGTTTTTTCAAGATATTGCATATGGCGCCAAATTTATCAGGCGACATGCTAATACACAATCTTTTAAAAAAAAATTTTTTTGATGCTGGTACTGTTTACATCCCCTTTAAGAAATTTTTATAAATTTTGTTTTTCAGTTGATGGTGCAAATATCATTTTTTCGAATTTGATCTTTTTTGAAATATTTTGTTTCAAGCTAAATGCGTTGCTAGAAAATAGTATTTGATATTGACATGTAAAGGTTTAAAATGTTTCAACTTATTACTATAACCAATACTGGAGATAAGTTTTCAGTGTACTATTGAAGGTTTACTCTAATTTTTTGCTCTAATTAATTGCAACTTTACTATACAAGCTTGGCTGTGTTTACTATACAAGCTTGGCTTTGCTTGCAACAAATTTAAGCGCAAAACATAAAATATGGGCCCGACAGTCATGAGAATCTATACGATGGTTTCTAAATTTTGCTATTTTCAATTTAGAAAACACCCCTTCAGGTTCACCTTTCTTCTCTAATAAAAATCCTTTTAATTTTTTATAATCCTGTTATACATCTAATTTTGCATTCACTAAATTATTGGATTTATTTAATAACTTCTCTTTTGTTCAGTTAAGTTGTTACAGTACTTAGTTTTTAGATAAATAAAATATGTCAAAGGTACAACCACGGACTATTATTGTGTCTGATTCACGTGATAAAGAAGAATATACTGATTCTAATGAGTCGTTAGTTCCATACTTTTGTTTATGTGCGCAAGTTGCGCTTGTTCTTGGTAAGTATTCCTTCTTCATAAGTATTTCAAGGCGTAGCCTTTTATATCCTGTGTATATATTTTTCATCAGTCATATTTTCTTTCATTTCTTTTTCCATGATTTCTAGAGGGATATAACAGGCAAGTATATTACTAAAGAATGAATTGAAATATTTCAAACTAGATTCCTCTTGAAAGAAAAAATCGACTGCAGTGATTGGCTTATTTCAGTCAGGATTAAAAGAGATTTTCTATCAAAAGGACCAGTCTTTGGTTACGTCTTAGTCTTTATTTAATGACTCGTGAAAGATCGACTTTTGATAGCAAATAATTTCCACTTTGATTCAATGTTGTCAGATAGATAGCTTTTAAAGTAACAGTAGTCCAAGATTGGATCCATGAGGTGTATCATGTTGTACCCCAGCATTAGTATCAGTCTTTATTCAGAAATATGCTTGAACATGTAATGGGATTCCAAGGTACTTCGGCATTTTGGGCTCTATTTAAAAAGTCGCTTAAATAATGAAGAATGCTTTTTATTTCATCAAAAACGGTTCTCGAGTTATAAGCGTTTGAATTTTTGGGTTATAGTTTAAAACAAGTATTATGATGACATTACAGTTACTTATCACATATTTAGGACATCTTCAGCTATGTCTTAAAAGTAAAAACAATTTTTAATCTTTGGTAAGGTGATAGATGTCTATTTCTTTGATAATTATGCAAAAAAAATGGGATTATATTTTTGACAAGTGGGTTGTTCCAGGCCTTTGTAGGTTTTTTGACAATGTGGAATATCTTTATTTTGCTTTTTATTGATGCAAATCTGTTATAATGGCTCTCCTCAAAAAAATTCAAGGTTATTTGAGAATTCAAACTTGATATATTATCAATAAACCGACAGTTAATGATAAAATTACAAATTTTGTACAGAATCAATAAAAACGACATCTGTCACCCTATCTAAAGTTATTTAAAAGTTGTAAATACTTTTGAAGATAAGATCAGATAAGTAATTACCTGGAGTTTTACCTTTAATTTAGCAGAACAGTACTTTCAGTTCTGTAAGATCATATCGTCAATTCTTTAAGATTATTAAAACCTACCTTTTCATAGCCTTCTTGATAGTCTTAACTGTCTGGAAAATTTTTTACATAACCAGAAAAGATTAACGGTATAATTCTGCGTCAGAATCAATATAAATACAATGATTCTTTACCTTGTTGAAAAAAGCTAAAAAGAAAATTGTATCATTTTTTGCAAAAGTTAGCTGGGAAAACAAGTTTGATGATAGAGGAATACAACATCGAGAATACATTGCTTCTAACACTTAAAAAGTAATAAAAAGTAAATGAGATCACGAAAAACTGCAGCTTGCTGATAATGATAGATTTTTTTGAAATTTAGTTAATGAAGAAATTACTAGCTGTATTTTTTTTTATATTTCACATGGATGTCCTACTACCTGTTAAAATTTTTCGTGTGTATTAACCCACGAAAAGTCATCTGATAGATATTCTCCTCTCGAGACACTTGTGTTTACTATAGATTTACGACACTAGTGAACCATATATTTTTATGGGAAATTAATAAATCAATACATTATTTGATGACATCACTTATAGTTGAACTGTTGAGCTGATCCATAACGTAGTTGTCATAGCATCATGGACAGTTATTTAGTTGCAGATTAGTTGGGTTTCAGAAGACCTGTTATTGGTTACAGAAGTTAACCGGTTGAAATTTTTTAACGTACAGTTTATTCAAAGCTATGTTCAAAAGCTGATAAAAAAGTTACAAATATTGGGTCTTATTTGTAGATCAATACAATGCGTGCCCAAGTTTATTATTTTTTCACAAAGAGTTGGCGTACTTGAACGGTTATGTTGAAAAATAATAGATAAACTCCTCGTGTCCTCGCGTCCTCGTGTCTGAAAATTTGTTGATGTGCTGAAGAGAAATAAAAAAAATTAGAATTTTTTTTTAGTTTTTTGTGTTTTTGAACATTCATGAATTTTTAACTGCATTGAACCTTATGGTGGTCTAAAGATTAATTTTATTTGACAAATGTATTTTTGTATTTTTAACTAGTTTCTAAGTGTCCATATAGCTTCCATTCTTTTGCAATTATTGTTAAGAAATTGATGTTAAATGCATTTGAAATTCTTTAAAATTATTTTTATAAATTCTAAATCGTGGAAAAAGCGTAGTTGTTTTTGGCAACAAGAATATAACCAATAAATTTGGTTTCAAAATTTGCATTATTTTTTCAAGAAATTATGTCCTGGTAATTTAGAATATAACATATTGGTTTTACCCCATTTGATAGCTTGAAAAAGAGAATTTTATTATAGATTTTTCTGAAAGTCTGTGGGATGTTTTTTGAAGTCATGTGACTATTTAGCATCCATGTCTTGAAAAGCCGGTGAAATTTTAGATTTTTTATTCTGTTAAAGTTAATTTTCAGTTTTATTTTTCTTTAATAATTACTCAGATAACGTTTTTTTTAGATTGCGACTTAGAAAAACTTCCATTGAGACCATTGGATAATGCTAGAGTTGTGGATGGTCACCACCACGCACATAAATTAAGGTGTGAAGAAAATGAGGTCGTTTATTTAAAAAGGTAAATAAATTTTTTTTGGCTTTGAATGCTGCTTTTTTTTTATTATTATAGAAAATTACAGTCCACACGCATCAAAGTGTTCGTTTTATTTATGTTATTTGAGTTGTTTGTCTTTTTTTTGAAAAATAATTATTTATTTTTTCACAGGAAACTTATCATATATTGAATTACATTATTTTTTACTTATATTTTTTAGTATTTCACACCATTAATTTTTTTTATTTAAGTTCGATTTTGGCTAGGATTAAAAAATTTGCTTTATATCTGTGATTGTAACGCATATCTGACATTTTTGAATTTTTTTATAAATATTTTTTTGAAAACTTTTTCAATTAAAATTGTTTAAAATGAGAATAAAGTTGACTTTTCTAGTTTTTCTTGGCTTTGGACTAATATTTAAGCATTCGGCAATTTTTGCATCACATGGCAACACTTGTAACACATGGCAACACTTGTATGGCAACAATGAAATCACCTGCTACTAATACTAGCAAACTTTTCGTCTTTACTTAAAAATTTCTTTTAAATTTTTTATCGTATAAGAGCTCTACAGTTGCTATTTATTTAATATTTAGTTGATATTTATTCGATTTGTAATGTTAAATTTTCATTTATGTAATATTTTTTACCTTGTTTTAGAATTTTGTCGTTTTTAAGATTATATATGGTATTTATACAAAACTAAAAACAATTTAAATTTAAATTAACCCTTTAAATGGGGCATTCATTTTGTATGTCTATCCCAGAGTATGCGGGTTTTTATCTGAAAAACCAATTTTTTTTAGTTTTTATTTAGTTCAGAAATACGATTCCACGACAATTTTCCACCAGCAATTCTCCGGCGACAATTCTCCGGTGTACAATTCGCCTTGAGACAATTCTATTTCAGAAATCTTTTTCTCTTTATTTTATACGGAAATAAGTAAAATTGTAAGTAAAATTCCCAATTGGAACAACCAAGGGAGTATCATAGAAAAAAAAATTTCGAAAACGTTCAGATTTTATTTTTTTATTTTTTTTTAGATTTTTTTCATCTAAAGTCCAAAAAAGTGACTAAAATTATTTAATCTGATTAAATTTATTTTTTTCGTGTGAAAGTTTATAATCTGCTTTCTTTTGCAATTTTGTAAAAAATTTTCATATTAAATTATTGTGATGTAAATAAAACAAAAGACATTATTTAAATTCAGTATATAGTAAACATTTCTACTATCAACTGTTCTGTTACCAAGAAAACTTAAATGCAATAAGGGTCGAAAGCCCAATGTTTGTGGAAGGCAAACCTAGCAGATCGGAGCTGGAGATAATATTTATTTATTTATATATATATATATCTATTTTAAGATTTATTTCTAGTTTGCGGTCAAAAAGGTAACACATAAATGCGTATTTGAATTTCTAATTCCACAAAATACCAGGAAAAAATCATGGTTGAGTCTTCAGATAGAAGAGAACACTAATAATAACTTAAGCTAGATAAGGGAAAAATATGAAACTTTTTAGAAAATTGAATGATTTCTATTGTTAAAGGTGTGAAAATTACTCTGAATAATATAAATATAGGATATATTTTTATATTTTTATCCACAATATCACTGTGTCGAATATTCAATTAAGTAGGTTTGTATTGGCCCTATCCGATTTTCATATAAAAAATAGAATTTCTAATGTATAATTGTCTCACGACGAATGGCGTCATGAGACAAAACGTCTGGCGGCGAAATGCCGCCAGAGAATTGTTGCCGGAGAATTGCTGGCAAAGAATTGTCATGATCCCCAGAAATACCTTTTAAAAATATACACAACTAGTACACTTTTTTAGTGATCCCGACTATCATTGTTGTACACATTAATGATAGTTCGGACCGCCTACATCCTTACACCTTTTCTTTTTACAGTGGCAATGGTATCATTGATACATGTGGACTTAAGATATAGTCTCTTTTGTCCTTTCAATGAATTACCATAAAACCATAGGTGTGCTGATATGCAAAAGTGCTTTCATCGGGCTTTCACTTTGATTAAATTTTTTGGAAGGTTTTTACGATTGTTTTGTAATGTACCAACAAGATCAATTTTTTGTCTGAGTAAAACATAACTTAACTCAATTGAGGTGTACTCAATTGAATTTAACTACCAATTGTCTACATATACACATCTTCCAGCATCTAAAAGTCCTTCAGAAAATGTCATTACTATGTCTAATGCATGGTAATCATATACCAACGAATAATCTGTATCTGAACCATATAAATGATGCAGTTCCATAAATATCCTGATTTCCCACAAGCTAACATTTTAATACCAAAACTGGCACTTTTGGAATGAATTTTCTGTTTAAAACTGAATCGACCTTTCCACAACAAAAGAGACTCATCGATTGATAAATCGCAACCCGGCTGGAACAATGTTTTCCAGTATAAAACTAAGTATGCATGGATATCTTTCATTTTGGCATATTTGCAGTACATCGTAAAAAGTGCTGTAAAATCAACAAAGTGCAAATATTTCTCTAATACACGAAAGTAACGCAGAGGAATTTGATAAATCATTAATTAACGCGAATAGCGTAGTTGGCCTTTAAAGTGAGTGGTAAGTAACGCGAGTCAAGAAAGGCCAGATGTTCCTATGGTATTTAATTAGCGTGAATTTCTGCCATTTCTGCATAGAACATTATAAACTTTCAATATTAGGGCTAAATAGATATTATTTCACAAAACAAAAAATTCAGATTGTATTCATCAGTTGAGACAAAGAAAAAAAAAGCAATTCTTTAACAGTAAGATACCGCAGTTGTAAGGTTATAAAAAAGGGTATAAATTAATATCATTGTCATTTCCTTCTCGGGCAACTATCAGTGCATGTGTAATACTTGAAGCCTTCCATCCAACCTCAATGATTCGGCTTTCTTTTTCTGATTTAAGGTATTGCATACATGTCAGTCATAACTTTATCATGGCGTGGCTTTACATTTGACATGCGTAAATCCCATTTGATTGTTGTGATGTCGTGATTAGGATCATTTTGCAAAGACTGTGTTATACAGGAAGTAAAGTAATTACTAAAAGTTCTTTTCTCATCCATTGGCTATAGCAAGTGGGTTATGTCTTTTGGAACCATGAAAGATTTTATGATATAACTAACAGACATTTATTTCAGTAATTTTGAAGACTCCCAAGAAAAAATTAAAATCGTATGAAATTTAAAAGGGTTTATTTAACATTCAATAAAGGATTATAGATTTATGCGAAACTAAAACTAATTAACTCGAAATTTTCCGATCAGCGTTAATACCGCGTTAATTCGGTGTAATGAGGTAACAAAAACTTTCTCTGTGGTAAAAGGTTTTTTAGTTTTAGTTTTAGTTCATATGGAAGTGTTTGCTGCAAAATCATTTGCTATTATATGTTTATTATGATTCAGATTTGTTTAAACTTGCTTTATCATCAAAATTTTTTTTTGTTTCGTTTGCTGCTATTGTATTGATATGTTCTGAAATAAAAAAAAATTTTGCTTACGTCACTTCAAAAATTAGCGTGTGTAAAAAAGGAAAATACATAATATTTTGTTTGGCTGATAGGTTTAGTCTAAATTGCTCTTTAATTTTAAAAATAAATTTCCTAGTATCTTTGGAAAAGGTTTGATTGAGTTGTAATTACTCAAGAATGTGAAACTTTTGTCTGGTAACTCTGTTAAACCAATTAATGCTATTTTCATGTTTGTTTGTTTAAGAGAGAAAGGAGTAGAGAAGCAGCATCGATATAAGTGCAAAAGGTACGTGAAAAATTTTTCTTTTGTATGCTGATTTAATCTTAATCATGAAGTATGGTTTTAAGATGTGTAAGTAGAATTAAATTCTACTAAACATGCTAGAGCAGTATGTTTACACGGTCCTTAATCAAAAATTTTTTGTGTTTGGGTAGTTTGATAGTTTGCTGAATTCAGATATTATTGGATTTAAAAGCTACTAAACTCACAAATTTAAAAACTACAGTATTCACAAACTGCTGAATCTGCATAATGCATTTATTTATACGCATTTATTTACAAACTATTCACCGGCTGCTTAAATATAATATAACTATAAAATAAAGACCAAAAGATTTTATTTTATGTAAATTGTAAATGTAGACAAAAGAATTTCACCTCAGATAAAATAACAAATATCACCTTGAACATTAAAATTAAACATTTAAAAAAAAACAAGAGGTGCAATTTAAATTTATTTAAAAACAAACACTGACTACATCATTATTATCTTTATTGACACTGTTGTGAACATGACTACATCATTATTATCTTTATTGACACTGTTGGAAACACTAACTACATCATTATTAGCTTTATTGACACATTTGGGAACTTTCATGAGTGAGGTTTTGTTGATTTCTCAAAAATTTGATATATGATAAATCTTATATGAAGTTTATATAAATTCCATACGTAGAAAAGTATAGAAAATTGAATTCTCAGTTTACGTTGGATGGTCTAAAAAATCTATTGACGAAAAATAAAATAATTTTCGAATTATTTTCTTAATATAAGGAGCAATTTTTTATTTATTTGTTTAATTGAGAGGAAGTGCTCCTTTGTATTTGAGATACCAAATGTGTCTCTTCTTTAATAGATGCGGTTTACTACTGTTCTATCGGCATGAAAAGAAAACTAAAGTCACTTTTATTGTTGACGGTAAGTAATAAAATATGTAATAATTATTCAACGTCAGGTCTTTATGTAATTTTCCAGGAAAAACCATAGATTTAAATTTAAGACTAAAGACGCTTTTATTCATTAAAAAAAATATATATATATATAA
>JAUZNK010042008.1:0-17035 GCA_035046665.1 Euphysa ruthae | reverse complement strand
ATATATAAACCTTTCAAAAGATTTTCACAAAAAAATGTAACAAATCTTGGAACCCAGCTTTTCGCACTTGTCCATAATTTCTGCTCCAAACTTCACCAAACCATTGATTTGTCATTAAGATTGTAATTTTCTTCTTCTTTTTTTTTTAATCATTTTGTTAACTTTTGTTTTTAACAAACCATAGAATTTGGGATGCTGAAGTTTACTCGTCAAAATTTATATTATGTCTACAAACAACACTGACGACATAAAAAAAAATCTAAGCATGGTTTTATGACACAGATTTATTTTTGTCATAAAACAGAAATAAGCTGTAAATATATGATTTGAAAATTCTAAAGAACAAGTGGATATTATTTAAAGTAGAAATCGTATTATATTTTCCTGAAAATCCAGTTGGTAGCCGAAAAGGCAGATGAATGAATCTGACTAGTGAAACAATTTAGGCGTTGAAAAACCACTTAATAAAGAATGTTGGTAAGATCTACTTACATTGTCTTCCACATTTTTTGCTGTATTTTCCATTACTAAACGCTCCTCCTCATCTTTCGCGACAACCTGTAATACATAATAATGATAAATCATAGGCAGGCAAAGCAATCTGTTAAAGAAAACAGAATTTGAGGCTAGATTTTAGTACTTTAAAGTAGTAACAGATAAACAAAAAATTAAAAGGTTTCTAGGTGTAACCTGTAATTTTATAATTGATAACAAAATTTCATCTGAGAAATATGAATTGAAGCTATTACTTAAAATAACAAGTCATGTATTTGTAATTTTTAGCCTCAGCAAAATACCAAGGTTTGTTAGACTTACTAAGTATCAGAGACCAGGAGCTCTTTAGGGTATTGCTGCAAATTGACTTTCTATTAACTGGGCACCTGGTTGCTCACAATTGATTATTGTGTGTGTTGCTTGCCGTCATTCATTAACTCATTGTACCTGTTTTGAATGCCCCCACATATACATAGACTTTAGGCATACTTATAGATCTGAAGAAAATCCCAACACCATCAACATCCCATCAGGAAAACCCGAATAATAGGGGTCGGACACAGGCTCTTATGTGATTGGTATTTGACCAAGTTAATTTTTCTGCCCGGATGTCCTTCCTATCAAGAAACCCCTGGGAGGAAACCAACTCTATTCAATCAAAAAGCCACCTATTGCAATTTTCCAGTTGTCTCATATAACATGTACAGCAATACTGTAGCTATTCAGAGTGAAAAGATATTTGCACCTAATCTAGCAAAAATATAAGTATTAAAAGTAAAATATGATATCAAATAAATAAATGAATAAGAGAAAATTTAATTTGCCCTAAAATGACAATAGAAAACGGATTTTTAAATAAGAAGAGAATTCTTAATCTTTTCACCAATTAGAACTAAAATTGAGTCAAGGTGGAATCAGGAATTAATGCTGATAGCATTCTTCCATAACAAAATTTAAAAGTCTTCTTAAATTGGTTATCGTAGTCATACAAAAAAGGTAGCCTTAGAGTGGAATGAAGATATGTTATGTCTAAGGAGTGCACTTTAAGCACTAAGACACCCGTCTTTTAGCTACTGGAAACATCCTATCAATTCAAAATTTCATAAGAATTTGTGCTACATTTTCTTGACAAAAAGAATTTTGAAAGTTGAAATGAAAAATGAAAACCAGTTATTTAAATCTGACTAATTTTATTTTATATTTTAGTTGGTTGAAAGTTATTTTTCTATATTATGCAGTTTAGGTAAAAAAACTGACAAATCAAAAGTAACACCTGGTGGTGATATTGATAAATTAGATCCAATGACATTATGAAAATTATTTGGACACAGGCGCTATTCTGTTGATCTTCTGACATAAAAAAGTAACACATTTGCAATGCTATAATAGATTAAAACATTTATAATGCTGTCAAGCTCTAACACCTTGATATAAAACTTATCGATAACCTGACCACCTGGTTAAAATTACCAAAACGATGAATTGTGCTTTCAGTGTGGCACCATTACTATTCCAACTATTTTTTATTTTTATTTTATTTGGTAAAATAAAACTGCAGGTAACTAATTTTCCTGATTACTAATACAAGGTGTTGAAGTAAATGAGGTTATTTTAAGGAAAGAAAAAATGTTGGAAAATTTTCTTCATGGTGCTGTGTGAGGAGTAGGGGTATATCAAACAACCCAAGGCTGTATTCTAAAATGATTAAAGGCTAATCAAACAAATACATAAAATATCTAGAAGGTTTTATAGCAGCAAGGGTGCTTTATATAAGAAAATTCTACAGCATGAACCTAGATATGTTACTTTTAAATAAAGTATCTTTTACAACATTAAAACAATTATTATTAAAATACTAAATCTAAGATTTTTCTCGTTTAGGGACCAGGGCTTATACTGCAAAAAGCTGCACAGGTTCAAAAAAGACCAACACTTTGATCATGCTGAAAAAATTATGCTGGGATAATTTCTGGAGATCTTAAAAATAGTTAAGAATAAAATACATAGGAATGATCATATTTTGATTTTTTTTAATTTTCACATTGGTTAAATCAAAATTTAGGATAGATTAGGATTTCTAAATTATTTTGAAAATTTTCTTGGGCACAATAAGCATGCGTAAATGTGCCTAAAAATCACCAATTTTAATTTACCTCAAATAAAATAATTAAGCTTTGTTTCAAATATCTCAAATTTGAGATAATTTTTAAAATTACTGTGTCTGATTTTTTGATCAGCTATTTTTAGAAAGCTAAATGTGCCAAAACATGCCCAGAAATCAACATTATTGTTTTTTGTGCATATATCATGCTTAAAGTATAGGGACTATATGTCTGACATATATAATTTAAGAAGGGTGTATGACTAAAAAACAGACCAGAATTCAACATTTTTTAAGGTTGTAAGGTTTAGGAGTTTTTAATGATTTTCTAGATTTTTTAGTCACAAGAGCTTGTTTCAATGTGCGTTAAACGTTCAGGAGTATGCAAATTTGGTCCTTTTATAGCGTTTTCGTTTTCAGATGCAAATATATATAAAATTCATAATTTTTACTTCTAAATTTTACAAGCTAAACTTATTTCATATCACATTTTTATTGTTTTATCTCATTCTTGCCTATATTTCTTGTAAATATGTTTATCAATATCACTTCTATTACATATATATGAATTAATTTCAGAGTTGGTCTGTCACATGGTTATATTTAGCCTGAAATAGTTCTTATGAAAGAATTCAAAGCTAAAATTTTTCCTTTACTGCTCTTGTTTATTTAAATATGTTGACTCCTCCTGTTCCTATAAAAAAGTATGTTTAAAATAATGATAGATTGCTTATCACAAATTTAACCCACAACTTATTAAAAAATCATTGACACCACAGAAATCTGTGGTAAAAATATGCTGCACTGAGGTTTTAATTTGGTTCTAAAAGTAGCTGTTACAGCATGAATCAATTATTTTTTAGATTACACACTAAATTTCTTTTGAATATTGTTCAAATACCTGTGAATCATGGCAGAATAAATAATTTACAGTTACAAGAATGTTCAATCAAAAAAATAAGACACCTAAAATCAAATACAAGATTCAATAAGATTAATTATTCACATTTTGAATTTATAAATATAAGTTGGATGCTTCTTTTTTTTTTATTTAAAAGCAAGCTGAACCTATTTAGCAAAACTTAACTTGAAGGCCGTGCCTGAATGTCCCATATATCACTGAACACTACTTGCAAGAGAATTCCAAAAAATTCTTGAAAAAAAATTATATACTTAGGTCTATAAGCGAAAAGCAATTTTTTTTCCAAAAATCAAAAATTTATTTTTGTCTTCACACAAAAATTTAAAAAAACTCATTAAAGGTTATTGAGACAAAATTGTTAATGATAAACAGACAAAGAGATGAAAAACCAGACATAGGTGATTTCCAAAGACAATACATGGTTTTTAAGAAATAATAAAACATTTTGACAGTGTCATTTGGGTAAAAAGTAGTAATCTTTGATGTCAAAAATTACTTATTTTCAAGAAAAATTTTAAAACATTTTTAGACCAAATTTAATCATTGTGGGCCTGGACGCCACAGGACCAACACAATGATGAAAATTTTTGAAATAAAAATGTTTTGGCGCTGGACTATTTTAAGATTATTTTTAGTAGCGTTTTTTGAATTTGTATATAAATATATTCTTTTTAAAATCTTGAGAAAATTATTCATACATTTCTGTTGATTTTAAATATATATTTACATATTTCTAATCTTTTTCTTGATTTTTAATTTTTGGTGGTAGGAGCCCAAAAACTCTTGAATGAATAAGCCGTACTACGAACCATTAGTCTGCTCTGGTCAAAATTCTCGTACTATGGACCCTTACCAAAAAGGTTTAACAGAATTTCTCGTTTATTCCCTATAGATTTTTTTTGCATTTTTAATGCTTAACTTATATTTCAATATGTAATAACCGCATAATCTGTTGTGTATCATCTTCAAATTAAAAAAATATACATTCATAAATAACTTGGAATTCTTACATGGAATCTATTGCAAAACATGTTAAATATGGCACTTTTTTTTCCATTAGTATATTTTATATCTAAAAGGCTACCATTCGGTCATGTAATGAATATTACTGCCATCTTTGGGCTGGAGCCTCTGCTGCATGCCTACATCTATTTGACCGAATTCAGAAATGTATACCCAACTTTGTTATTTCTGATATTTGTTTGAATCTTCAATCACTTTCCCATCACAGAAATATAGCCTCATTGTCACTGTTCTATGAGTATTTCCATGGACACTGTTATTTGAAAGAATTAACACCTTCACTTAAGACTTTCTCAAAAGCAAAATTTGTCTAAAAACGTTAGAATTTCGTTAGAATAATCAGTAAGTTGAATCAAATGGAGAGGAAAGGATGGCTAAAATTACCACCACAACCAATGCTTTTACAAAACTAAAAATAATTCTACGATAAATTTCACTAAATCACACATGAGATCAATTTTTTTATACTGTATATTTTAATTTCCAATCACTCTAAGTGTTCAAGCTGAGATATATTCCCACTGGGTCTCAACTTTTTCAACAATATTTCTATAAAGCTGAGATATATGACTCTACATTCGCCAGTGTAAAGTCTCTAGGGTTTTAAGATAGGATGAGAGTTAGTAATTTCAAGAAACCTATACATTATAGAAAGCACCAATCAGAAGACACCAATCCAATGGTATGGTCGCTAATTGACTGATAAAAGGAATATTGAAATAAAAAGAAATTTGAAAAAGGAAAACCTAGGAAGATCTGGAAGAAGGTAGTTTAAAAAAAGAGGCTAAAGAGAAGAATGTAAATAGTTAATTGGCCTAGACATAATAGTCTTAATAATAATAACAATAATATTTTTCAAAACAATCCTACAACAATAAGAGACAAGAGATTTATTCCAATCACAGATGCATTGATAAATGATAGAATAGTTAAACTACTTTTGCATTTTATGGGATGGAACATCTTGTTAAATGGTTATGAGTTATTCGAGTTTCAGTAAAGAAATTCGAAATTGATGATGGAAGAATTTTGTTTATAGAATCGCACATAAAAAGAATATTTGCTATTTTTACCATAGATGAAAATAAGGGAATTTTTAGTTCTTTACATAATTCTGAGGTTGAAAGTTTATAAGTCGAATAGATTGTTGTTGAACTAAAAGTATTTTATTGATATGATAATTTCCTGTTTGCCCCCAGGTTTGACAGTAGTAATTGAAGTGAGAAAAGAAAATAGAAAAAGAAGATATTTTTTAAGAGTAGGATTATCAACAAAGTACCAAATTTTACATCGCATACTATTTGATCTATTCAACTTTTTTTGAAGTTCATCTATGTGAAATTGCCATAAAAGAATAGAATCAGTCAAAACACCAAAGCACTTTACAAATTTAAAAGGATAAAGCTTTTTGCCATTGATTTCGATCTTGATTGGATTCATTAATATTCAAGGATATTAAGCCAGTGGTCTCTATTCTTTAAATTAAACTTTTTTACAAATTTTATAATTGTAATGATTTATTGATGTACAGAAGATTTGAGTCATCTGTAAAGTGATGAACAGAAGAGATCTTGACAGATTTATACATTTATACAAGTCGTTAATATAAATCAAGAATAACAGAGGGCCTAAAACAGATCCTTGATGAACACCACATATAATAGATTTTAGAGAAGATTCATACCCATTAGCAGAAATAAACTGTTTGTGATCATATAGATAAGATTTAAACCAATCCTTTGCTATGCCACAAATACCATAATACTCCAATTTGGAGATTAGAATACTACGATCCACCGTATCAAAAGCTTTTTGAAGATCAATAAAAATACGCAAAATGAGCTGTACCAAGAGCCTTTCTGGCTTTTTCAGTTATACTCATGAGAGCGTGAGAGGTTGGAAGTTTGGATCAAACTTTAAGTTCTGTCAAACAGTTAAAACTGTTGAGGAAAGAGTACAATCTGGACTTCATCAGTTTTCCAAGTTTGCAAATGTTTAATAAAAGTGAGATAGGCCTGTAGTTATTGTATAAAAATTAAAAACCATTTTTTTATAAAGGCAAAAGAGATTTTCAGATTGTCAGGAAAGGTACCATTTTTGAAGAATTTTTTTGAAAATTAATTATTGAAATCTCTCAGTATACACGTTAACTTTGATATGAGTGTGGAAATTCAAATTGATCAGTAGAAATAAGTAAACTATGATAATTTGGATGTTTAAGATAATTACGAAAGATTGTATAAGAAAAGCGAATGTTGGTTTTAAGTTTTTGAGCAATTGATGTGAAGAAAGTATTTAAGTTTTCTGAAATATTAGTAGGGTCTGTTATAAGTTATTTTCTTGCAAATATTTCGAGATGAGCTTGTGTGATTTTTAACGTTTAGTAGATTTTTAATACATTTCCAAGAGATTATTGGCTTTCTCAAAGAAAAAAGAAGAGAAGTGTTTTTTTTTTTTTTACTAAATAAACATATTAAGGCTTATACTCAAGATCGAAAGTAGCAGTAGTTTTTTGCTCTTGACAGTTTACCATGTATGATGTTATGCTTTTGGATAGATTTTAAAATTCATTTTGTTATCCATGGTTTAAATTCACGCCTGAAGCTCTTAATACTCATCTTTTTAGTGGAATCTATTTATCTAACAGTGAAGTCATTTTATAGCTTCTCAATTTCAAATCAGTAATATCCAATAGCATGTATAATGTCAGCCTAAAATAGTACTCAACAAGCATTTGACACCAGGGGAAGATATTAGATAGAAGCTAATCTTACCTAACTTACTAAAGACCATATTTACCACACAAAGTATAAAACCACCAAATAATTAAAATTTGATAGTAATATTAATAAATTTATTGCATTGTTCACAATTTATTTTCAATATCTAAAAAATAGTTTTTAACATCTTCCTATTTTCATTGGCATTGGCTTTAGGCATATTTCTTTTAAACACAATATAAACTGGTGCTTAAAAACTTGGCCATGTTAATATTTTGTAAATAACTAACTAGATCTACTAACGCTGCTGCTATCAAGTTATAATAAAATCATAATACCAAAAACCCTACCGGTTGACCAGGCATGTGAACAACACCTGTCGATTTTCTTTTTTCACGAATATTTTTTTTCTGCCGGCGTTTATTAGATGATGACACACTTGCTCCACCTCTTTCTTTTTTAGCTGGTTTATGTTTTTCTACATCTTCCTGATTTTCATCATCGGCAACAGACATATTACTAACTCTATCGTTTATACTAGGAGAATCATCCTTTTTACTTGGTGAAGATGGCGATGAATTCCTCTGATTAGACACACGATTAGATCTAATACTAGAAGTATTCAAGCCTGAACTGTCTCTGTTTGTATCATTATTTGCTGCTGCACCTTCCTCAAACATCCGTCTTCTATCCCTTGTTGCTCCACCAACACCACCAACCCGTGGCTCCCTTGGCTCCCGCCTATACTTTGATTTAAATCCATCCGTTTCAGTACTAGCCATTATTATAAAGCTGATGTATTACAATAGGTAATCAAATTTCCTTTTTGAATTGCCCTAAGATCCGTGGAAGTAAAAACCAAAACAAACTTTTCCTTGGATAATTTTACCACTTTTAATATCGATTTTCTAGAAGCATTTGAATTTAACCAAGTTAAAATTCATCTATGATCAATAAAATAACAATATCACTTCTCTGGGATTTGTAGTTAAATAGGCAAATTTAATTTAATATGCAAGACCAAGTAAAAAATCGGTAATAAACCAAAGGTTTCATCTTTATTTGACTTCACTTGATGGCCTGATAAGTGTCAGAGCATGCGCAGAAGCATCGACCTACCCTTTGCGCAAAACTTGTATGATTGGTCAAGATCGAACAATAGGTCTCGAAAAATAACAACAAATGGAATAGATGAAAACAAGACCTAAATTTGATCTTTTGATGCGGTGCTCAGATTTTGGTTCTAATTAATTAAAATATGTAATCATCAACTAACAAATATACTTAATTACATTATTATTTTTTATTTCGACAATCGGATTAATTATCAACCCGCTCGAATTCCGCGTAGTAAACCATAAGTAAACATAAGTATACATAAGTGTAACCGGTCTTATGCAACGGTCTTTTCTGCGAGTGTACGAAAAAAAAATAAAGAATTAGGAAAGTTGTTTTCCATTATCGTTAATAGAAAACGTTGCTTCCCTGGTAAGTTATATCCTAATTTTTTTATAAAATATCACCATTATTAGTATCATCAAAAAGCCCGTTATTTAATTTTAATTTGTCATTTATTCATTCGATGAAGGCTGCATTGCATAGCCTGGTTCGTTAAATTGGATGCAGTTTTAGTTAATAAGTTTGTATAGCAAACCTTACGAGACCTGATAATATTACATCGGCTCACACAATAACATATCAGAGCGCATAGTTTGACAAGCATAAACCATTGCATATACTGCATTTGCAGTGGTTAAATATGTGGCTTAGTCTTATTTTCTGGTCAGTAAATTTATTCAGATATTTGATTTATCTGAGGTTCATTGATAATCAGATCAATATGGCTGCAATGGCTGTAGAATTTACTTCATTGTTGATTATCAGGAACGATTATCTCTGTTTAGCTTATCTGTTTATTATATCTTAATGACAATTATAAAGCAATAATTATGAATTATGGAAAATTTAAAATATTTCAGCTGGAACGTTGATTAATAAATACTTCATTGTTGAAAAAAGTAACACAGTTACTAAAAACAAATATTTTCATTTTTATGCATAACATTTATAAATACATTATGTTGTCTGCTTTATTCTAAAAAAGAATTGTGTTTTATAAACATTATTCAACAAGTTTATTAATGTTTTAATCTAAATGGTTCTCGTTTTTTGATATCTGGTCTGTTGAATTATATTGTATCATCAACAAAATGACATTTATATTAACCTAATTTATTTTATCTTATAACATGCTTCACATTTTAATATGCTTATATCCTATCTAATCTGAAAACCACTATATCTATTTTGAGATGGTAAACCTTTCAACAAAAAAGTAGCTTTTTAGCTACTACATTTATGATTAACGATTCTCTATGTGTGAGCTGAGCTCAACCAACTATTCAGCTCCCACCATGTGTTACTGAGCCTTATTCTAAGAATTAAAGCATCCTCCTGATGTTTATTCTTAGATAGGGAACTCTTCTCCCCAATACTAGTACATTTTTTTTCTATTGTCATAAAAATTCTTTTCCAGCTTTCGGGTTCCTGTTTCATATGTATGATATAACATAATATATAGTTTGACGAAGAAATTAAATATTCGCGTATGAACTCAAAAAATATAGGTTATTGTTAAGGGCTGCAACTTAGATTTCTGTTGTATGTTACTGAACTTTATTTTGAGATATCAACCACCCTCCTCCACAAAACAATATTTTTTTCCATAGATGGAAAAAATGCCATAAAAACATTAATTGAATGATACATTAGAAAGCTCTATAAATTGAATATTTTCACGAGCTTTTTTTCAATTTTCACATTCCTATTCCATGAAGATGATAATATAACATAAATTTGATGCTGAAAATAAATATTTGCGCCCAAATTCAATAAATATATACATTTGTTATGGGTTGCATCTTGGATTTTCTGCTGATGAATTTAAAAACTTTACTTTAAAAAAGCTACTCGTGCCAAGAAGAATTTAGGTCTCAAATTTGAAGTATTTCCTAACATGTGGTTTTATTGGAAACATGATCTAATATTTTACTTAGTATAAAAATTTTGTACCACCCACCGTGCATAATAGCTACAAAAAGAGCAAGATAGTAAAAATCTGTTAAATAGTGGTAGAGAATTTTTTCGGCTTACTCAGAATTTTTGCAACAGAGAGGAAGGTTAGTTTCATACAGGGTATAATATTAAAATTTTGTTTGAATCGAAAAAAAATCACCACCAACATTTTTATCTTTTTCCTCAAAACTCTATCAAATAAACAATGCATCTACTAAAAGATTAATCGGGATCCACGAAAGAGTAATTTAAAGAGTTCCACCACACACAAGAGCATTTGAAAACAGGACACGCTGAAGAGCGTTTCTAAAATTGAAGGAATCATGACTGCTTGGCGCTTATCAAAAATATGAATGATATTTTTGAATAGAAATACCTATAGCGGCTTGGATTTTCGGGGAAATTCCACGAAACGTGTTCATGTGCACACATAGCGAAAACAGACTAATATGCTCACGCTTTTTCTGAATTTTTGATTTAAGTTTTAAGACTCCTTTTATAAAAAATTCTATTCAATCATTCACCGGCCGTATCTTTTCATGCGGTCTTACAGCGTTCTTAAAACTTCGGGTAGATAAAAAAAAATTGTATAAAAAGTGTAAGAAGTCCTGAGATTTAGGATAACAGGCATCTTAAATGAGAAAGCCATATAATTTTCTAGTTTAGGATAAATATGCATACATCTAAAAGAATTTTTAAGGGTTTTTCATCATTTTTAACTTCAGTTCAAAAGTATATTGCATTTTTTGCTATTATTTATTAAGTTTTGTTTTAAATTTTTCTACTTGAGTAATGCGAGGGATTCTAGCATTTTCTACCTATCTATAAATTGACTGAAAAGTCAATGGGAGGATTTGTTTGTAGCACTATATAAAATGCTGGTTTTTTTCTAGATTTTGAAAAGATGATTCGGCAAAATGTTTTCTATACGGTGGAAATACAGCTAAAATGAGGGGAACCTCGATTTTCAGTAGCTTTTATGGACTATATTTCATCAGAATTTAGTGTTGATTACGAATCTGATTCATGCCACTCGTAAAACCTTAGGGAAATTCGGATATTATACATTTTGTCAAAAGGGGTATATTTAAGGAGTATATTTATTTTGAAAATTTATTCGCTTTGCAACAATGATTGGTCAAATGACGTTAGATTCAGAGCTAGCTCAGCATTTTCAGACCTTTATGCTACCGATGTAAGAGATATTACAAGGATTGTAAGACTCTCTCCCTCCATTCTAAGTTGAGTCGCTTGCTGTTCAGTCAGCATATAAAAGCAATGTTGACACTGCATAAGAAACTATAAAACAAAGTAAAAATGAAATGTGGAACAGTGTTGAACTCCATAACTTGTACTTGAAACGTGGTGGTTATTTGTTAAGCAGAGGAAACTTGATTAAAAAACTTAAGACATTTTTCCAGCAGTGAAGTTGTGCTATTACCTTCTCTTGGTGTTGCTAGCATCCTTGTATTCAAAAAGCACTGTCATTTCACGTTACAGAATTTTGATGGCAGTATTATAGCAAAGACTTGAAAGACATTGCAGAGTCCATCAAATCAGAAACTTTCCGAACTGAGTGGAATTTTAAATTTGAATTTGACATTAATTCAATAGCTGATGGTTTCAGTGACACGCTTATGGATTTGTTTAAGGAACAAAAATTAAACAACTCATCTTTTATCAGGATCGGTCTGTTATACCTTCTACTTTCCTTAATTCAAACTTATTATATAGCCAGACTTAGTTCTTGATGAATGACAACAATGCCAACTTGTTTTTAATTTTTTCGAGGTTAAGGTGTTCTTAAAGTAATGCTAAAATTGAAATTATTTAACTTAGCTATTTTATTTGAAAACGTCTTATATAAAAACAAAGAAAAAAATCTTAGAAACTTTTTTTTCGGTCTATTTTGGGGTCAAAGACCGTAAAATATTAAAAAAAAAAAAAAACTGGTGAGTACTATAATTCACCAAATAAATCACTGAGCGATTTAAAATTATTTTAGCGTCTTCCTAATATCAAACTTTATGCACAGAAAAAATATAAAAATAATCTGTCAAATAGAACTTGCACAGCTGCAAAAAATCCAAAATAAGAAAATCGGACCCAAAATTTAGGCGCGTATGACCAATTTATGATAAGGATTGACTTTCCAAAATCTAAAAATTATGTTTCAGTGCCCCCTTTATTATATAAATAACATTTCCTGAAAGTTTTACAGTATTTCTATTTACCAATCAAAAGTTATGATGCGCAGCATTTTAAAAAATGCATGTTTCGAGAAAAAAGCTGTTAAATAAATATTACTTTAAAATATTTATATCACTGAGTAAATATCAATTTAAAATAAGCCAACACCATATACCATACACAACACTACACATCCATATCTTTCATATTATTTGTGTCTTCAAATCCGTTAGGCTTATTTCGCAGTTTCTTTCGGTACAGTTTTGTGCTTTGTGCTGGCTGATATTCCATTATTCGTATGTGCTCTTTCTCTTCATTTTCACAGTATAATTTTAAAAATGCACCTCGATCGATAATTAATCTGAATCATTGAAAACATTAAGAATTCCTCTTATTCCATCGTTAAAATAAATAACTGCTGAAGAGGCACCCGAGGACATTTCTACCAACATATGTTAACTTAGGGCATTTGGTTAATAACATATTATTGAGGCATTCGTTATCGTTTTGTGTCTTTCCATAAAGACATTTTTCTAGTAAGGCGTTGTCGTTAAACTCAATGAATATAGACTTTATTGATCTTTTCACTTCCTTCGGAAGAAGATTTTTGACTTTTTGTAGCTAATTGATCCATTAACAATATCTAAATGGTACTTACACCAAGTGTCTAGACATCGAGGACACATTTCGTGCTGCTGGTCTTCAGTATTTGGTTCAGAACAATGATATAGAACAGCTCCAACAGACATAAAAGTTCTGGAGTTTGTTCATCTGCTTATGAGTCAATTTTTGGACTGCTTTAGCTTCGTCGTTTTTCATTCCTTTTTACGAATTTTTTAACATGCGTAATCGGTTTCCAACATGTTTTTGCACATGTCCCACACATTCAAGTTTTTTCACAGTTATGCCTGGGTATGGATCAGATGCAATAATATCATGGTGAGATTTTGTATCTCCATCACCAAGATATGCAATATATGGCAGACCGTTTTTCGCTACCGATGTTGTAAATATTTCCACCAGCCTGTCTGACTCCATCGCTTCCGTTGAACCTTTGTGGTTAATAAGATATTCATACGTTTCAATAAAATTTTGTACTTGTCGGTATCTTTTCTACTTTCCCATAAAGAACAGGCATTAAGATTTATCGTCGGAACGATATTTATAAATCCAACAAGCCGTTTCATTGCTGAGAGACCTTTCCCTATCTCAAGAAAAGCATAAACATATCTAACATTAATATCAAACGCTTTCATACCTACACTTGTTGAAATTTTCTGTTATATGAGAATCCTTTTTTTCTATTTGACACTGACAACCTTCTCTTCTTTACACTATCTTTCATTTTGTTAATTCCTAAATAAAAAGGACAATATTAATTACAATTTTGTGAGATTGTAAAAGTAACAGTGAACTCGTGGCAAAGCTTCAAAAATTATTCTTGCATGTGATTCCTCCTTATTGTCCGCCTGTTTTAAAGTTTATGTTATTTGTAAAGGCCTTTCTACATGATAAACTTTAAAGGAGAGGAATCCACGAAACATGTCCAGGATATCCAACAAACTCAGAGAAGATGACTGTTTTGTTTTTCATCTTTGTATAACACACTTTAGTAAAACCATGATATCTAAACAAGTAAATATCTTTACACAAAAATGAGCACAGATTCGAAATCTGCGATAAATTTCTGTTATAAAAGTATGTAAATCTCAATTTTAATGAAAAACTTGTTTTTCATGTTGAAATTACCTTAAAATGACCACCTTAAAACAATCAGAAAACAATAGAACAATTACAAAAGTGCAAGACTGCCATTATTGGAAATAAGTACGGGTTTACCATAATGCTAAAGGTAAATTTTTTTGCTTGGAGTTCATACCCCAGAGGATATTAATGATATCAATTTCCAGTACTTTTCTCTGAGTATCTCCAACAAGTTTTTCATGTCATAAATGTTTTATTAGGGTTAGCAGAATAAACTGAAGTTATCTTGCTCTATTTTTACCCATTTTTAACTTTTTTATAAATTTTAAGTTGTTCTGTTGTGTTAAATGTGAGACCATGTGAATAGGCCCCCCATTACTGCACACAGTTGTTGTCAATTGTAAATTGATGAGTCATCGGTGGCTTCCTTTGTTTTATAGTAATAACTGCTACTGTTATGAACCAATCAGAAGACAGAGTATTTCATCCCACTAGTATATTTCCTTTTACATATCTGACTTTTTTTTGCAAGTAGTATCATCACTAGTTCCATCACCAATAACAGGACAGATTTGCAGATTGCTATATCTAATTTTATGAACCACAATCAGCTGATCAAAGAGTTAACCAAATTTGGTGTTATATATTCAAGTTATGAACTTCTGTTATTCAAAGGATCAGCAGCCTATGCATCAATGAGGAAATAGCATCATGTAGTTAGATCATCTCCTGATAATAGTAAGGTGAATCGAGGAGTTGGTGACAATATGGATTGTTTAATTTCATCTCTAAATGGCTTGAAGCAAACACTTAGAATGGCAATTATTATGACTCAAGAGAAAAAATCTGTTGTAAAAGCTGGAAAATGTTTAGCTAACATCAGGCGGAAGAAATAAAAACAACTTCAAGCAGTGTTATTTCCCAAACCTGCCATTCAAAGATGCAGGGGATCAGATAATCCACCAACACCCAAGAACAAAACCATTTTCAACGTCCGGTATTTGAAGGCGTTAGAAAGTGCAGCCCTTTCAGTAGCAAGAGCAAATGATTCTGACTTCCATTTTTATGAGTGTTATAGCCAATTATGTTACTATCCTTGAATATAACGTGTGCAACACCAGAACTACCAATGAATCTGGGAAATGTCTGAAACCAGCAACTCATGTCAATTCTTGGTGGAATGCACAAGTTGATGACGTTCATGATGGATGGATTGGAAATCTTATGGCAAACTCAGGCTTATTGGATATCCGTATTCGGATGAGAAGAAAAAATGTTACTAGGAAAAAATTTTCCAAATAATATAACAGCACTCCGAACACGTGTAGAGGAAATTATTCGCCCAGTTATAGTGGTACCTTCAATTAATAGTTTTGACAATTTAATTTACCATTTAAAGACAGTTGCATCCAAAAGTCGCATAAGCCTTCTATGGTTAGATGAATTTATCTGGCCAGTGTTTATTGATGTGAAATTTATCAGAGCTCGTCGTGAAGTTGATTTGCCATTGCACATTCACACAGTGTACCTGATGTTACCCTACTTTGCAGTATTTAATCATTAGAATAATCTACAGTTGTTTTGATAAAGATGACTAATTTAAGGAAGAATCGATATGTGAAGTTTTTAAAAAATGAACCCGCTATGAGACATCAGATTGGGTTATGGAATTCAATTTGGTCTGACAGGATGATGGAAATGACAGCAGAGGTATGGAAAGGGCCATCTGGTATAAAAGGCATCACATTCCATCAAAAAGCCCTAGAGTGGTGGGCAAAAAGCTTGCATGTTTCTACTGTCATGGAGCAATGCCTTTTCCACTTAAAGTTCTAACATTGACCAAGATGTTACTACTCAAGAAAAAGAATCTAAATCACGAATAAAGTCTGATGGCACCGACCGAGATAGGATTAAGAAGTTTTTGTCAACCTCAATAGGACTAATTACACACATAAAGATAATGCAAGTGAAATAGTTAATATTCACTCGGGTAAGCTCTTTTCAAAGGAAATAAATGAAGACGTTTTCTGTTCCTGTTGGCAAAAAACAGGTCAAGAAGTTCAGAGTTACCAGATACATTCTACAAATCGGTATTAAATGAAATTAAGACAACGAAAAAACTGCTTAAGTCAGTCCGTGTAGATGATTGACAGTACCCTGATATGTTCTAGAGTCATTGCCCTTCTGCTCACAAATAAATGCCTTGCCGATATGAGCCTTCTCATATTCTATCATTTATCTGATAAAGGTGATTTACGATCTACTAAACCAAATGCTTAATTGAATAAAACAGAATCGAAGATTCAGCTTCGATCAATGGACAGACCAAAACTCATCAGTGTTGACGGTTGTGCAATACTATGGGTAGTAAACTGTATGAAACGAAACAAATGGATTTGTGTCAAACTTCATTTAAATTGTGTGTAATTAAATTTTCAAAAGAATTGAGATATACGTCACAGCAGTTGTGGTTGACAGATACTATGTTTATAGTATAAAGTTGTCAACAAGAGCAGACCGGGGAAGCTGGGCTTCAAGAAAACACCCTTTTTACAGCATCTTCTTCTTTTTCCACGAAGGCTGTCAGACTTTCTAATGATTCTAATAAAGTTCAAACAACAGCTCTTTGTGAATAACAGATTCCGCAGCTGCATCAACAGAAGTAGAAAATAGAGCCACCATCCAACGACAAAATCTTAAAAAAACACACGAGGAGACAGATGATCTATCTAAAGCTTTCGATACAGTTAATCACAATATTCTGCTTTCAAAACTTAAACACTACGGTATTGATGGTTTAACCTA
>JAUZNK010041997.1:0-17036 GCA_035046665.1 Euphysa ruthae | reverse complement strand
TATACATATACATATAATATATATTTATAATATTTATTTAAAAAGTTTCCAGATCCATATAACATGAATTTTGAGAAAATGAGAAAAATTCTTCTATTTTTTCTAATTTGAAGTTTATCATAATTCAACAACCAGCTTTTTATTTAAAAAACCTACATTATAGCGCAAATATTTTGTTAGTCTTTGCTGAACAAAGCTGTAATTGCTTTAAACGTATTAATTGACTATGGAATTAAAAAATTGCTAATCAGATTGAGATACCTTTTTTTGTGCCCAAGCCGTTTCTTGTGTATTGGGCTTTCACCTTGCGAATCAATGTTTATGTCTGACGTTTCTTCTACTTGAACTAAATCATCCTCTGAATCAGATATTGGATCTCCAATTGCTTTTTGAAGTCTTTTTATCCTCTCCTGAAGATTATATTAAAAATAATTAAATAACATAATAGTTAAATAAAATAATAATATGATTAAATAAACTTTTTTTTTGAGTGAGAACTAAATTATATTTTGATTATATATATTAAATTATATTTTAACTAAACATTAAACATTAAATAAACATGAATCTCAAACAAATTATCCAGCTAGTGGTACAAAAATTCAAACCCTGAAGATTTATTCCTATCTTCAGATTTTAATAACAAAAATTTAAAAATTTTAGGAAAAAAGAATTTAACAATAAAAATTTTAAAGATTAAATATAAAAGATTTTTTTCTTTTATAGATACCGATGCTCTCATTATGCTAAAATGACAACAGTTTAGATGTGTTAATAAAATGACAACAGTGTAGATGTGTTAATAAAATGACAACAGTGTAGATGTGTTAATAAAATGAAAACAGTGTAGATGTCTTTTAAAATTACAACAGTATGTGTTATTAAGATGACAATCATATAGATGTCATTAAAAAAAAGTGTTATCCTAATTACCAGCTATTCCTAGTGAACAAAAAAATTTTTAAGCCAAAGTAAAATTAAACAAATATAAAGAGACTCACTTTCGACATAATTTTCAAGCCAATACCCAGCATTTTTTCGGCAGACCTGTAATATATCGTGTCTGAACCATTGTACCGCATGGCGTTATTACACATGACCACATAATCTTCCTAGACATGAAAGATTACTCTTAGTTTTAAATGCAAAAAAATTAACTATCTTCCTTTTTCCTTCAGATATGTGTATGTTCCGAAAGATAATGAGGTTTAAAAGGTTGGTATTACCCCATCTTCTGCTTGTACCAACTTGAATTGTTTATAACATTTGTAATACCCAAACTATTATGTGTATGTTTACTGATCTCGATGGTATTGGTATTAACGCTAAATCCCAATAAAACTCAGTATATAAGTATTATTTTTCCTTCTCTGTGTTTGTGAACCAACCTCAGTGACATTCATAAAAATTTTATAATTGAACTTCTTGTTTTTATATTGAATAACTGTACCAATGTTTATAAAATTGTTAAACATTTAATATAGCTCATTCTTTCCTACCTTGAACTTTTCGATGGTTGCATATTCTTTATTTTCAAACTTTTTCTCCATTGTTTGAAAATCCATTGGCGTCTTTATGATCTTCGAGTAGCCAGGGGCTATGAGATCAGTGACCGGGTTAGTGAATATACCATAAACGTCTTTCCTATCCAAAAATATAGATTAGTCAAAAGACTGTTGGTGAATATTTCAAGTCTTAATATAAAAACTCAGTCAGACAGATATAACTGAAATATTTGTTAGATATTTGCTCTGTTAATAAAAAATGGGTTTTAATTTCTAGATAAAGCTTACTCTTGTTGAGATTGTCATATTTTTTTTTCTTCAGAATTCTTCTTTGTTAAAATGATACAATAAATGTCCCAATGAGTAAATAAGCACCAAACTTTAATGGATTTCTGCACTTTGAAATGCCTACAACTGTATTAGTATTAAAACATATTAATTGTAAAATCTTTTTTTTTTCTCAAGATATTTTACCAGCTTTAGGCCATTAAATCTGACTAAACTTGATGTACTATTGGGTCATAGAACCTTTAATTGGATGCTAGGGGATAGTGGACTGATGAAAAACAGCAGGAAAAGAGTCAAAACAAAATTTATTTTAAAATGAATCAATAATAATAAAAAATAGTACGAAAGGCTCATCATGAAGGAATAGATTTGCGGATGTGTTAAGAACGTAAAACCATTGAAATGAAGTGTCTACGATAGCAAAGCAAATGAGAAAATCTAATCAGTATGTTGTAGTTGAGAAGTTTATAACCAATGATGAGGGTGATTCGGTTAGCACAA
Source organism: Euphysa ruthae (assembly GCA_035046665.1). NCBI lineage: Eukaryota > Metazoa > Cnidaria > Hydrozoa > Anthoathecata > Corymorphidae > Euphysa > Euphysa ruthae. The sequence continues at coordinate 14,742 of JAUZNK010041997.1, read as the reverse complement.
AGGAGGAAAAGAAGTTAGCTTGGAAGAGTTATGAAGCTACTTAACAGAGCTAAATGGACTGAGGATAGTTTGTCAGAGATTGCTGCTGTAGAAGGGCCAGCTATGCAAATTTAGACAAAATAGGTACAGTACACTAATAGGAAGATGAAAATTGGCAAGGCTGCAGAAGTATGAGGGGTTGTTGCAGAAATGGTAAGAGCGCTTGAAGATTCAATTTAATTTATTTATTTAGTTTTCATAAATAACATAGTTATAAACGAATACAATAATAATTTAAAAAATTTGTAGGTACTAATACATTCCAACAAAATTTTTAAAATTTAAAAGGACGAACTAAAAAACACTCAAAATTACATACAATACTTACATGAACAAGTTTTACCTTTCCAATCCTTCATTTGACATTAAAAAATCTCTAAGGAGGGAGAAGTTTTAATAGAATTTGGAAATTCACTATTTCCAAATTTGGAAGCATGTTCTAAATAACACTGACTTTAAACTGGAATGAATTTGTTCCATAAGTTTTACAAAATTTGGGAGGAAGATTTAATGTAAAATTACTTCTAAGGTTATAAGGAACTTGCTTCAATGAGAAAAGACCTTGAACTAGTTTAGGATTTGTATGATGAATAGACTTATATATTTCAGTTATCAGTAACTAAAAATATCTTGCGTGCATACTATAACTGTTGTCAATAGTTAACAATTCGTCAAGATCTAAATTAAAGTTTTGTAGATTTGATAGATCTTAGTGCCCTCTTCTGAACTCTGTTTATAAGATTCATTTCCGTTTTGGAACAAAAAATCCAAATCAGAGGGCAGTATGAAAAATATGAGAGGAAATGGGCATAAACTAACAGCCTTGACTGAGATAATGACAAGAAGTTTCTTAGACATACAATGGCGTATAGTTTCTGGTTTGTCTTTTTACAAAAAACAATAATATGACTGGAAAAGGGCAGTTCTACCTCGCTTTTGGCAACAACTTTTTTATTATAGATAAATAAAGATAAATTTCTACTATTTGTTTTTACTCCAAGGAGCATCAGTTGGAATTTCAAAGGATTTTAAAGGATTTGCTACAAGGAACTTTAAAAAAACCAACTGCATACCCAGGATATTTCAGCTCTGAGTTTACATATAACTGAATCAACAGACATGTTGCAGGCATATATGGTGTTATCATTGGCAAAATTGCATATTTCAGTTTCTTCGAAGAAAAGGAAAAAATGGTTTATAAAAATATTAAATAGAATAAAATAGAATAAACCTAAAATTGACTCTTGATGAACTCCAGAATTTACCTCAAGCCACTTACTATATAGTAAGTATACTTACTGATATAGTCATAAGCCTAAGAAAGATCATTAGGAATTGTACCTATTATCTCCTTGTTGCTTAAGCAACTTTACTACTTTTCCAAAAGATTTAATAATGCAATTTGCATAAAAAACCTTTGCGAAAACCACAAAGAGTATTTGAAACACGATTGTTTATCTATTCAAAAACAATTCTTTCAAAGAACTTTGAAACTGCAGGCAAGATTCTAATTGAACGATAGTTTATTTTATTTGAGATATCGCCTTTACACAGGTAAAACCTCAGCCCATTTCAACCCATCAGGGAACTTGTTGTTGTTAAACGCTGTACTGAAGTGAAACATATTAATAAGTCTAGTCAATCAGATTTTGAAGGAAAGGAGTTGGTAGTAATTAAAATTTTTTGCCAGACTTGTAAGAACTGGGTACATAGGAAATGCAGTGGTATACCAGAAAAATTAAATAATGAGCCCCAAAGACTGGAGTGCGGTTAGTAACTGTCACCAATGTGCTATGATGCTATTATTATAACCCAAGATTATCTTGATTTATCAATACTCTTGATTCACACCGAGTCTAAGAAATTGTTTTGAACTTTCAACAAATAAATAAAGAAACAAAAACAAAAGCAAATGTAATTTTTAAAACTATTCAAACTATGAAAGGAAGTCTTAACAGAGTCCACTATATTATTGATTGATTATCTTTAAATAGAGCAAAATTAAGTTTCATTTTTTAAAACAAATTTTTATATTTTTGGTTTTATTCCAAATTAATCTTCAGCTAATCATCTAACTTATTAAAAGTTTAAGAACTTCATCATCAAACCACAGTGAAAGGTCTTTCATTTGATTGAAAGAATACGTGACAAAGAACAAATTAGAGAAAAGGACACGATCGATATCCATGTTTTGTGTACAATGGACTATTATGATAGAACACTTGTGTACAAATGACTAAAACATTATGATAGAACAATTGTGTACAAACGATTCTAAAGCATTACAATAGAACACTTGCATACAAATGACTCTAAAGCATTACAATAGAACACTTGTGTACAAATGACTCTAAGGCATTACAATAGAACACTTGCGTACAAATGACTCTAAAGCATTATAATAGAACATTTGTGTACAAATGATTCTAAAGCATTACAATAGAACACTTGCATACAAATGACTCTAAAGCATTACAATAGAACACTTGCGTACAAATGACTCTAAGGCATTACGATAGAACACTTGTGTACAAATGACTCTAAAACTTTTAATTTTATGTTGAGCTGGGCTGAAGCTTGAATGTGGAATAGTTGAAAGAAAAACTACAGGTAATTTAATTTTTGCTATTTGAATTAAAAATTAAAAGTAAATAAAATGGCAACAAGAGATAGCCAGCTGTTTTTTCAAAGGTTTATAAATCCACGTCATTGAGTTTGGCGCCCATATCATTCAAACTATTTCAAATTATGTCTGATTCATATACTATAAGTAATGTCAATAAGCCTGTTTTCTTTTCTCTAAATTCATTCACAAAGTGGATAAATTTTGTTTTGTTATCATCAAAGTGAATTCACATTTTGCTATCATCAAGCCACACATATATGAAAATTCTTTGACCAAAAGCTATAAAATTCTTAAAATAAAACTTAAACGCTAGGGATTATTTAGTATATATCTAATATCTGTTAAAAATATTGTTCATCAATAACTTCATCACTCACAAAGACTTTCAAATCAAAGCTCTTTTCCTAAGCCATTTTTTAATAAATATATCTAAAATTTTTACAAAAACTCTCATTTTAAAGTTTGATTACAGATCACATCACAGTATTAAAATCTTACACTGAGTATGAGTAATAATAATTGATATTAAAAACATTTCTGATGCCATAACATTGTGGGAAGAGTCAGAACAAATGAACATTGAAGCAGAATGTGTAGAAAAGGGTATTCGTCAGATCCCATCATTCTATCAGGTTTCGCATCAATTGCATAGAAGATTTTACAAAATATAACATACATGTTATACATGTAACTTAAGCCTGTTATAAACCTGCTATAATTTAAGCCTGCTATAAAATAACCAAACCCTGTTAAAATTAACAGCAAGTGTAAATCTTCAACTTTACTTTTTTTCTTTTAAAACAATCGTTTAAAATTCAAAAAGTTGATGCGGTATTTAAATGGTTGATATATATTTTATATAAATAAATATAAATATCTTCAGTTGGTAAAATACTTACAAAAAGTAAAAAAAAAAAACAGAAGTATAAACAGTAAAGTAAAACATTCCTACAGACGTCACAAGAAAATTTATCTCCTCTAACTTTCCCTACATTACTATCACTAACCAACTCTTTTGTCAAGTCAAGGTAGACTCGTAAACCTCTCCATTCCACAGCAGAGCTTCATAGTTCTAACTTGGCTGATAATCTTGTCTCACTAATACTGAATAATTAGCTAGATCATCAAGGCAACCTAATCTAATCTTCCTTGAGAAAGTTTTTACAGCCATATCGAACAGCAAGGGACTTAACACTGACAAACTGAACAAAGATTATTAATCCTAGCTTTTTTTCTAGAATTCATAGACATTGCTTTAGCTATACTAATTAGCCAGTCTTCTACAGCAAGCATTCTTATAGCCCACCTACTACACCTTTAACAATTTTTTTTTCTTGGTCTACAAATGCAATACAGAGATTCTCTTTTTGAGCCAGACGCTTTCTCACCAACCGCCTTAAAATAATATTTGAGATAAAAACAAGCTGCATCTGATCTTCTTTAATCCACTATCCAAAATTCCGACATCAATGCTCAATCAAAATATTCCTATTATTCTTTCAGATAGCTTTAGCTTCTTTACAATTTCTCGCCATCTCAAATTCTTAAAATTTGGTAGTCTTTTCATTTCTTCCTTATATTTAAAAACTGTTTTTTGACTTTCTCGTAGCCTCTAAATAAAGTTTCATACGTGTTTTACGTTTCTTCTATTCCTTTATTTTCTTTTCTGCACTATCTAAGTAGCTACTCCAGCAGCATGTCTCCACATGAATATGTGAACTTTTTGCCCAACCACAACATCTATGTGTAAGTTCTAATAATTTTTTTTAATCGCTAGCTCTGTTCATATCAATCAACATAACTCATCATTTAGCTAAAATAGTTTTGATTTCATAAAAACTTAAACCCCTCTCATTTCATACCCAAAATAATATTTATTTCTTGCAATTAATTTAATTTATTTTCACATCAAATTCCCTTAATAAACATAACATACTGATGTTCTAACATTTCAGTAACATCTGCTGGTACACTTAGCAGCGTACAGACTGAAATTCTAATCTAGCAACATAACATCACTTTATAATTCTATATGTAAGGTTAAAAATTAGTTAACCTCACTTCTAAAGCTAACCCAATCATGCATGAAATCTTAACTTTTAAGAGGTCCTGTCCCTTTAACTCACTTATGGAATAGATTCTTGTGCGTCATCATAAATTAGCAGGGTTTTTACAGCAGAAATCCTTTTATAATGCTGATCCCAAACAGGAGTAAAGCAGGCAGGCAGGCAGGCATGCAGGTAGGCAAGCAAGCAAGCAAAAAAGCAAGAAACAAAAAAAAATCCTGGTTGCGACATTAAGGGACTTGAAAGTGCAAAAAGTGTAGACTAACACCCAGTGAATCCTAAACCAGTATTTCAATAATTTGGGTATCCATTGAGACAGACCATATTAATTGTTTGTTGATTGTATCTCACAAGCATTTATACAATAAACATAACAATCATTAAAATAAAATTTTTTTTTAATCACAATAAATTTTATACTTACCGTTGTAAGGTTCTATGCAAATTTTCCAAACATAGACGTAGAGGTGATATTTCAGGTTGTATTGGTTCCACTTTCTTCACTTCTTTTTCCCTAAAATATTCAAACACTGAGTAATTTATAAAATCTCTTGATTAGGGCGTTTACAAAAAATCGCATCAGATTTTTAATTTTACTAACATCAAATGCTTTGGTAAATATTTTTAAAATGATTTATTTGGTACCAGTAAATTTTTTATCAAAACCTTAGTTAAAAAATCAACAGAACCCCTTTAGATGAAGAGATAAAATGTAAATAACAAGTGGCTTATTTCAACAGACTAGGGGTTTATGCAATTGCTTATTTAAACCATAGAGAAAATCAATTTGGAAAGAGAAGTGGGGTACTCATACCTTTGCTGCATATATGTAAAACTTGTTATAAATAAAAATGACACTATAAATATAAAAACGACACTATAAATATAAAAATGACACTATAAATATAGCAAACCCTCGAGGATTTTACAAATTTCTAACAAATATTCTAATAATACCAAAATCGTCATTTATAGACACAATCCCGTCCCAAAATTTAACCATGTGATTTTCTATTTGTGCTACGTACTTTTTCAAGTGATGCAAACGTTTAATCGGTGGTTCAGTATCCACAGCTTCCACCGCTTCTCTCTTTCGCGATTTCTTTTCTTGCTAAATAAACAATTAAAAGGCAAAAAATCAAGCCAAACTTTGAACATTTCAAAAGTATAAAATATATACAAATATGTTTTGAAATCTAATTTGATTCAAGATTTCCATAAAATCTCTGTGCTAAAGACCACCAATGGTATGTTTCTGTGGTAAAGACCACCAATGGTATGTTTCTGAACATAAATAGCTGAACAAGAAATTTAATCCAATAATAATAATAAATATGATAACAATAATTTCAAAAATTAAAATCAGGCAATTTACTGAAATTTAAACGTTATGCAGCAGGGTAAATTTGGATTGATAAATGACACAATAGTGAGCGTTGATTATATTCTGGTAATAATATAAGCTATAAGCATGACATTACTTTTTCATCACTTGGTCAGTTATTAAAAGTCACCATGCTTTTTTAAATTAGTTAAATTGTTATTCTTTTGTTAACAACTTACCTCGTCAACTCGGTGTTTGTGTTTTTTTTTTTTTCGTTTGTGATGAGATGACTCACTTTCATTACCTGGTTCTTTCAATTTCTTTTTCTTGTGGCGTACAGACTCCTCTTGATCTGGTTTCTTCTCTCTCCCAACTTTCAACACAAGTTTAGGAAGTGCAGGCCCACCTTGGTCACTTGCTAAAGGAAAATCATAGAAAAATTTATATCACAGCCTTGTATATTCAATTATTTATACAAAATTATCTTATTTGAAAACCACCTACTAGCAATTACAAAAAGCATTAAAATTTGAATAAATTTTCACAATAAACTTAACCAAGATAAAAAGCAAACAATTAAACCAGCCAATAAAACTCAAGGCTTTTTTGTTTGGGTTAGCAACCTTGATCAATTTAAGGAATAAAACAAACTGACTTGCTCTAGCATCAATTATTGTTTTATTTTATTTTTGCTAAAAACAAGTTTATAACTTTTTTGCATATTTGATATATTTTTTCTTTTCATTGTGATGCCACAGCACTCATGTTGACAGATGCAATCCCCATTTTTTAACAGTAAGATTAAATTAAAGCCCATCTTTTTTAAATGCCTGGAAAAGTCGGAACATTATAGTTCTCAGAATTTCAGAGGGAATAGAGTTGGGTTGGTTAAAACTCTCAATGAATAAACTAATTTTTGAAGTACTAAAATTCAAAGAACAGATAAAATATTTTTCCATATCTAAAAGTTCAAAAATAAAAAAAGATTAGGATTAACAAGGCTGAGTACGCCTATGCATTTCTGAATTCAGTCAAGAAGACATACAGCAGAGGCTCTCGTCCAAAGATGTCAGCAATATTCAATAAATTGTCTAATACTCTAGAATGGAAAAAATTATCGCACCCGGAACAGTAATTCATGGCAGCAGATTTTACAATGGATTCAATGTAATTCCATAAGAATTATTTGTTAATGTTAAGCCTAACACTCGGATCTGCATAGATTCAGTGAGTTCACTACCACTCATTAATTAGCACTGATGACGGAAAGGTACCTTAACACAGCCTTTAGAAAGAAGCTTCATTGTTGAAGCATTGAATGACACCAACCATTTCTCACCCCATTCAACAACAGTAAAAATATCATCTTCCCAATCAGCTTAATTATGAGTACAAAGTATCATTCGTATATATAGTAAGCTTGCGAATAATGCTATCAGGTAGATCATTAATGAAAATTATAAAAAAAAAAGGGACAAGAACAGGGTCACAAGAATTTACAGAGTAACAGTTCAAAGAGTGGCCACCAAGGACCCACCTTGATTTCCCTTCCTGACAAAAAGACTTAATGTTATTCAAAATTTTACAAGAGATACCACGTGACTTTATCTTATAGAGACATCCAGCATCCCACACCTTGTCGAGCTTAAGATGTTGAGTGAAATTGCCCTGGTTTCACCACAAACACCAAGAGATTGGTAGACACGTTCACAAATGAGTCAAAGCATCAGCAGTGGACCTTCAAGAACGAAATCCATACTGATGATCAAAACTGGTTGAGCAGCTCTAAGTGATGAGTAACACATGAATTAATCAATGATTCAAAGACCTTGCTTATGACTGAGAGGAGACTGACAGAAGTTTCGATGCAAGGTACTGATCTGAGCAGTTTGATAAAAAGTCAAATGTATTGTTTCTTTAGTTTTCACCAATTTCTTCAATGTTTAACTCCTAAAAAATAAGAACTTGCAAAAGATAAATTCTAAAAGACCATTGCTAAAAATCTTACTTTTGAACCCTGGAGCAACTAATGAACGATTTGTTGTTTTACTTCCACGTGATTTTTTACAACCAGCTTTTAAAGTTCTTAAAGACCCAAATGTTATATTTCATCGAAATTTTTATTGCAACTAAATTAATGTTTGAAATTAACATTCTTACGTCGTCATTGTTGCATTCCACACCAAGGCAACTCCCACATGAGGATAAAAAACATATACCATATTTTTGACAGGTGCAAGTCATTGTTCCACAAGAATTCTTTGTTGTTACTTTGTACTTAATGATTTTCGATAATGCTTCAGGAGCTATAGTGATATCTGTCATTATTGGATGCAGTCCTTCATTAGATTGTTTCCATTCCCATTCTAAGGCATTCTGCTGAAAACCATCCCCTAATATCGACTAGTGCAATATTTGATAGTGTGTATGCAAACCATGGAAATATGCCATTCTTTTGATGTTAACTCAGTTGATGTTAACTTTTCTGGCATAGCAACACCTTTGCAAGTCATATCTATATACTTCCCATATCTAAAAAATAAATGTTTAAAAGTCCTACTCAATATGGTTTTCTTTTTTAAATACTAATTATTTTTGAGATTTTGCCAGCTGAGCTTTCAAATAACGATTTTAAGCATAGCTTTAAATCCCTTAACTTGGTCAATAAGTCACCTAACCTAAGTTTCCACAAAATATAATTCTACAAAATCTTGAAAGCAGAAATCGATGCATTTCCTACCTCATTTTGTTCACTCCATCTGTAATGACCTCAGATAATTCTTTCAACGGATTTGATTTTTTCATAGCTGAACTAAAATTCCTTTCCTTTTACCAAAAATTGATTATCTGGAATAAATTGGAGGTGGTCTTTAATATCTTATGGCTCTTCCAGTGCTCTTAATACTCCAAGCTTTTTCCCAGCATTCCTGCAGAAAGAAAGTATTCATATTTTTCTTCCAATAGTAGAATTATAAACATATCAGTGTCGTCATCTACAACTAGTACTAGTTCATTTACATATGTAGCAAACTGAATGGCAGCTGATATAATAGTACTATCACTATCACCTTGAAAACTTTCTACTTGGAAACCGGTATTTCTTATACATATTGATAAGAAGTTGAATAATTCTACCTTGTTCTGAGTGCAACATAAAAATTGATCTTGTGTGAATTATACTGCATTGTTTCATGAATCTTCGCATAAAAGCTCAGAGGATATTGAATTTTGCCGCAATGACTTTTAGTAGTCTTATTCGTACCCATCGAATATTATAACTGGTGATTAATATAGTATTTGCTGATATAACCTACATATGCTTTACTTATATCGTTAAGTTTCATTCCATTTGTCCACCTTACTCTGTTTAGCAATGCTCTTCCATCTACAACAGAAACATGGCACTGTCCATTAACATCTCTTGTAATTGACTCTTCATCTGGCATAACGACCTTTCTAAGAGATGGTTTGTCTGGCTTCCGTAACATCACTTCTTTAAATAAAGACATCGTTTCACTTGTTAACTTGCATTCAACACATGGCTTAAGACCTTTTTCATTTATAGCAATGACAATTAATCTGTTAAGCATAATTTTAGGATCAATGCTAGTAACACTACCAGTTTGTTTATTTTGTGTTGCAATGATTCCATTGTTTTAATTTGGTCTTTACGTTTGATAGTGGCACTTTCCAAGGGTAATTGGCATAATTCTTGAACTAAGCAAAGTTCAAAATCCATAACATTTTCCAACCAATCGGATATTTTTTCAAACGTTTTTATCATATCTGTATCACTGGGTGTAAGTCTTACTTCATGAACATTGAATTGATTTAATTGAAAATCTGTCATATATTTGGGATGGTATACAGCTTCAGCAACAACCAACAGTTTTCAATACGAGTATGAACTTTCTTTCTCCAATCATCGTTTCTGTGTTTGGCGCAAAAAGTTTCTCTATCATACACATTGCTTGTCACTGATCGCAATCTTTTAGCAGCAGTCGCTTCTTCAGTGCCCATCTTCTTTCTTTCAATGAAGTTTTGTCAACAATTATGGTGTACTAGCACAGCAATTCCTGATTTATTCATTTTTTTTTAACTTGTTATATAGCTCTTTCCTTTTTTTTTCAAGACTCATTTGCAGTAACTTGTTTATTCCTTTTTTACCTACTAGGTTCACCTGCGATTTTTCTATACTTTTGCACAAGACACAAATAGGTTCTGACAAAGCCATTCTATATATAAAAAGAGAGTAATAAATTACAAATTACAAGTAATCATGTCTTTACAATGTGCAGTACAGGCGTGGATGAAATTTAATGATTGGTTTGTGTGACAGTTATGCAACCATTGCACAAATGTATACAAAGCCAAACTGCTAAAACATTCTCTGAGAAAAACAGATACAGAGTGTTTTTGCATCTACACCTACATTATGAAGTAATCATTCTTGTTGAAATGTTCAGGAATTACTAAAAATTTCTGATAGAAAATATAAATAACGCAAAAATACCTTGATTTTAATTAGTTTCTCGGTGGTAATTTTTTACAAACGATCATCAGTGTCTAACAATAATACCTCATATTTATATTTTCTAAAATATAAAAATGAAAATATATAGAAAATTAAACATGATCAATTAACAAACTAAGTGTCAAATCTTATATTCACCATAATATCCTTAGAATATATTTGTACAGGAAAAATGTTTAAATTCATTTTCGTTTTCGATTTCTTGAAATTAAATAAGTTTTTTATTAGAATAGTGTGAACAATCGATAAAATCAAAGTAATTTAATTTACTAAAGAAATTTACAATTTTTATACCATGTCAAAAAGACAGGACCTGATATTATATTCTAATTTTACTTAATAGTTAAACTGTTTATTCCAAAAAACATATACTGAAAATTAACTAATAGAAATAGCCATAAACAATTATGAACAAAATCAGAGAATATCTTGCATAAATTAAAAACTTCTCTGAAATCAGTAGTGAATTCACATACATAAAAACTACTTAACAATGCACGTTTTAAGGTGGTATTTTTGTAAAAAAATATTCCTGATTAAAAATTTTAAAGAATAGTATGTATATATATATATATATATATATATGCCCTATATTGAAAAAATAATAATTTCTGTTGTCAAACCAGTTAAAATAAGGGCCTGGAAAAGAGGTTTCCCGAATGGGAAAGATAGGACATATTTTCTGGTGAACAAGTACACCCTAGGGAACCTTCAGACAAAACATCAGAAAATAAAAAAAAAACAGATCGACTGGAGAAGAGATAGGCGTAAACAAATGTACGATTCATTAGGCTTTTCAAGAGAGATTTTGCAAGCTACAGGAAGGTTTTCACAGACAAAGATGCTAAAACCATGTTAAAAGACCAGCTATTGCAATTGATAAAAGTAACCAGATACAATATAATGAGACAAACTTATGGAAGTATCAAGATTTTTTTCACAAACTGCTAAGATGTCTGGAGATGATCAAGAGAGAAAAGATTCCACATCTGTGAAGATTAAAAATTTTGGTGAAAGAAAGAGATAAAGGTTTGGTGATGTGTCACATCCTGATTTATATTTAATAATAATTTTCATAACACAACAGAAATGAAGAATAAAAATTTAAAAGAATCTCTTGCTTGAGCCCTCCATGAGCCTTTTGTCTCAGCAAAAACAGTCTTATGGCCTCAGAGAAGTGTACTGTAACAGATGCAGGGTCGCCATCCATGCACAATTTGGCGCTACAACTACAACGTCATTTAACAAATGATGATAGAGAAGTATCTCTATGTTGCTGATTAAGAATTTGGGCTCCTTTCTGCCAGGAGAATTAAACAAAAATGAGCATCCTATACTCATCCGACAAACAAAGAGAGTGGGAAGAACGTTATTAATTGCCCTAGAGCAGATATGGCAAAACAAGCAGCATTGCATCTATACCAATAGACCAAGAAGCGGTACAAGAATGGGTGATATACTCTGCCTACCCCTGAATTGCATCATTAATTGTAAATACTAGCTTGAATAAAAAATTTTACCTTCAGGATCTTCCTCTCGAATCTTCTTTCCCTTTGGCATTTGCTTTTTAAATTAATATTAAAGAATATTATGCAACTAAATCAACAAAAAGAAATGCAACTAAAGAAGAGTTATGCAAATCAACAAATATGAAAAGTGATATTTGGTCTGTCGTAACATTATTATTATTGTGCAGCTAAAGAAAGCTCAAATATGAAATTTGGCTCATTATAATTTTATTGATATCATCCAGCTAAAAAAACTTAAGCAAATCAACTTGAGCAATATAAATATAAATAGATAGCTATATCAAGTGAAAAGTTCTAATTTAAAGGTGTAATATATTTTGACTGAATAACATTTGGTTAATGTATTTGAAAATTACAAATTACATCAATTAGAACTCTAACAATATTTCTCAAAGCTCACCTGGTTCCCAAAATAAATATGCTTTCTCCAAAAAACTTAATTTTTATGATCTTTTGACCACATCCACACTAAAAAAATGTAAGATTGTTTGGTCATATTCAGACTTTCAAAATTTAAGGTTTAACACTAAAAAAATTTTTAAAAGTGAGCACAATCTTTTTAAAACTTGAAAATTTCCTCCAATAGAAAGCAAAAGGAATCACTTAAATTAAAGTTTACATTTATATATTTATAGTCAAAAATATTGTATGTTCATTGTTAAAATTAAACTCAAAGAAGAATACAAAGCAGACAACCAAATAATTAAAACCTAAGTGGAAATCTCAAAAATGATAGGGAAATAACCTTACACATATAAAAACCAAGGTCATATATCTGTTGCATATTTCTGTTTGCACTCATATGCTACTTACCTGCAAGGATAAATCTAATCAACAAGAATGTGTTAATGAGAAATACACAAAATCTACGTATTTCAATCAAAATCATTTTAAACTCATCAAGACATAAATCAAGTAATCTTTATTATAATTTAACTAATGAAGAAAAACACCATTTGGAATCACAGAACATTGTTTTATTATTTTCAATCTTGATTATTTCTTTGAAATGGTTGTTTACACTTAAGTTAAAATTTTGGAATCTTTTTTTGATAGTGCTATCCTTAGTTTATTTTTTGTAAACAGCTGATTTTACCATCTCCTTTTTATTGCGTATTTAGGGACATTGATACTAGACCTGTTTACTCTCTGACTTTTTTGAAGTGCACTGATCAGATGCGTCTGTTACAAACAGACGCTACTAAAATTAAAAAATCATTTCATCGACATTTTTTGACTTTGGTTTTTGTTTTGGACATTCCTGTTTCTATTCTCAACGTTTTTTTCCTTGCATTTATAAAATTTTACTTTAAGCATGCTGTTGTTTTTAAATTTGTATTTTTAGGTATGTTTTATTTTATTACCCTAGCATTTATATTTTTTAACATGGGAAATTTCATTTTTAATTTAGGTCTGTTAAATAGTCAATATGGTCTGTTAAGTAATGACATTAATGCCTCTGCAACTTCTCTCACTCACATAGTTTATACACATTTCTACAAAAAAATCCTTTAAAACAATTATTTGTACATTAAATTGAAAAGTCCGTACTAATTTGGGATTGCCATAATTTTTGCGATTTTCGTCTAGAAAATCACTTTTACACCATGCGTCAAATGTGACTTTGTGCTAAAATTTGATAAAAGTCTAATATATTATGTCCAAGATTTTAGGTGTTAATTTTATTGTTTTTGTCATTTTTTTATTATACGTTTTGTTCCTTTTTATTTCAAAGACAAAATTAGGATGGCTATTTTTATATTTAAAAAGTTGTTTTGATTTGATTAAAACTCTCCATTATGTTAGAAGATCATCTTAGCTTCTTGTACCAGACTTTTATTTGTGGTTGATTATCTTCTTTTACAACTTTATTACATTCCATTTTGGTAATATGCGACCATGAGAAAGAACATTATAAAAGTTATATAAACTAGTTTAGCTCTGGATAAATTTTTTCAAAAAATGTATTTAGCTGTTGCATATGACCAACGGATGACCAACGGGTTTGTCTTCTCCTGTTTCATTCCAGAAAAATAAAAAATTTTGAAAAAACAAATTGAAAGTCAAACGTAACAAATCCTGCCTGAGAAAAATTCAATCCCACATCATAGAAAATTGATTTTATTTCAATAATTTTAGTCGTACAAAGTTTACAAAAAAATAAATATATATCAGCAAGTACATATAACATATATACATATAAATTAATAAAAAAAACATTAATCTCTACAGGAAATATTAAAACTAACATTGAAAAAATATACAAGAAAATTTATAACTCAATAATAATAGACCATTATTAGTCATGCTATAACTGTGCGATGGGCTAATTTGTCATATCATCTTAATGACTTAATTATTTACTAATAAAAAACTTCTTGACGTTTTGAACATTAATGTTACATCTTACCTAAGAATATTATACAAAATTTCATGAAAATCTAATACATATTTCTCGGAATATTGCTCTTTAAAAGATGTTTTCATGAGAACAACAACATTGGCAACAAAGCACTTAACCCTTTCACTCCTGGGCTATTTTCCTCAATATTCCCAGAGTCAAAATTGCTATTTCTGACCTAACTGCTTTAAAATGTTATAGAGACTAAAATAATAAACCAATC
>JAUZNK010041986.1:0-17036 GCA_035046665.1 Euphysa ruthae | reverse complement strand
CTATCAACTCATGGAGCTTTATTTGAAATTTCCTAATGTGTATTTCATTTACCCTGAAATTTTCATTCCCTTTTTACTCATATTTTCCCCATATTTCACTCATCACCACCTGTTTTTCATTGTAATTAAGTGCGCTGATTTCTTACCGACGTGGAATGCGTAAATGTATTTGCAGATTTCTTTTTCACCGAATCTTTTCACATATTTCTTTCACTGTCTGTGAAAGAAATATGACTGACTGTCCAAATATTACTTATTAAATATTACAAATATTAATTAATTGCAAACATTCTGTTGCATACATCTCTTCAAAAATCTTAAATAAATGTTTTTCTATCAACCCAGAGAGCTTTTCTTGAAATTTTATAAGGTGTATTTCATTTACCTTGAAGTTTTTAATTCCCTTTTTAGTCATATTTTCAACATATTTTACTCATCACCACCTGTTTTACATTTTAAATGAGTGCGCTGATTTCTTACCGACGTGGAATGCGTAAATGTATTTGCAGATTTCTTTTTCACCGCAGCTTTTCAAATATTTCTTTCACTTATTTTTTTGAGGTGTAAATATATATATGTAGGGAGGTTGCCAGTTGTTCCAGAAGGAGATTCAATGAAATTAAAGTAAAGGAAAAGAAAAGTTGTTTTTGATAACAAATAAATTGGGATGTTCCTTTTATATATTCTCTAATTGCTAAAAGTAGGATTCTGGCTTTAAGGAAGTGGATAAAAAACAAAATTCATCGATTTTTTTAGGAGTATTAAGATCTTTATAGCTGTCTTCATTGTAAGTTATATTTCTTTGATTAAGGCCTTTTACGCTCTTTTTTAAGTAACTTTTCTTTGTTGCCCGATTCATTTAAGTTTTTCGGTTTTTTTTTGGGAAATGAAACTTCAGAAAATAATAAATAAATTAGTGTCAAATATATTCTCTTGGGTAACTTTATTGAGATTATCAAGCGTCTGTTCTGGTAAATGCAGCAATTTATACTCTTCTGCGAAAGATTGACTCGATCAAAAAATTTATACTCTGCTGCATCAGGTTATCTCAAGCATACATGAAGTTTTTCGTGTATTTTGTGTCATTTTAACTTTATTTATAGAGAATTGGCCAGCCGTTCCAGCAAAAACACCAAATTTAGAAAAAAAGGAATCTTCACAGCAAACACTTCGGAATGCAATAAATACAAGAATGTTTGATACTATTGGGCAAAAAACAAGTAGCAAAACCGATATATCTCAAGGTAATTAGTTGTATTTGAACCTGACTTTCCAAATATTACTTAAATATAATTAATCGCAAACGTTTTGTTGCGTACATTTCTTCAAAAATCTTAGATAAGTGTTTTTCCATCAACTCAGACAGCTTTATTTGAAGTTTTATAATGAGTATTTCATTTACCCTGAAATTTTTTTCCCTTTTTAGTCATATTTTCTCCATATTTTACTCTTCCCCACCTGTTTTTCATTGTAATTGAGTGCGCTGATTTCTTACCGATGTGGAATGCGTAAATGTATTTGCAGATTTCTTTTTTACCTAAGCTTTTCACATATTTCTTTCATTTTTTTTTTTTTTATTGTGTAATTATATCTGTATGGAAGCTGCCAGTTGTTCCTGAAGGAGATTTAATAAATATAACATAAAAGAAAAAAAAGGTTGGTATTGTTAACACATAAATTGGTATGTTCCTTTTATATATTCTCTAATTGCTAAAAGTAGGATTCTGGCTTAAAGGAAGTGAATAAAAAGCATTAAGGTCTGTATGGTTGTCTTCATTGTAAATTATATTTCCTTGATTAAGGCCTTTTACTCATTTTTCTACGTAACTTTTCTTTGTTGCCCGGACTTGTTTACGTTTTTCGGTTTTTTTTTAACGACTGTGATGCTGTTCCTGAAAAGTAAATGGAAGCCACGATGTGATATGCTAACAGTTTGAAAAGTTGTTCTTTTTGTGCCCCCAATTTGCTCTTCTCTTTGGCCAACTTGATTTTTTCATTGGTATGTATCTGTATGAAAATTAAGTATCATAATACTAATAAATAGTCTTAAGCAAAATTTCACAATGGTGTAAACTATCTAAAAAAAGACCTTTGTGTAATTTTATAATCCGTTCTCAGATATCAGCTCTGATTTCATTTCATTAGATAGAAATACAGTTGCAACCAAAGAAAATGTAAAAAGTCAGTATAAAATTGAAGCAGCAATAAAGGAGGGCTTTAAAGAATACTGAAAATGGGTTTTTAATGATACCTATTGCATCTCTGACTCCATAAAGAAGAACAAGTATGAAATGTTTTGAACAATGAAACCAATAAGTTCTTCTAAAGCGTACGAAAAGCTGAAATCGTTAAAAAACAGTGTTAGGTTGTATTTCCATCTCTAAATTCATGCCTGTTCTTGGGAGTCCCACTATGAAATTATTCTTCTATTCCGGGAGTTGCTTACTATTGCTGCACCTGTCGAAGCTCCTGACAATGCTTTCAGGTTGATTGAGCGCTTTGTGTTAAGGTTATAAGAAAAGCTAATGAAACATTTTATTCCTTCATTTTTTTCGTAGTGAAAATGAAGACATCAGCAACTTTCCACCCAACAAAGCAGCACTACTAAACCATTTTAGATTCTGCTTTCACAATTGCCGACCGTATGCAGAGAACTTGTAAAGTGTGGATGCAAAAGAAATTGCACAAGGTGAGGAAAATGCCTAAAATTAAACTTAAAACGCAGAGAACAGTGTCATTATTATGGACATAACGCTAATGGAAAACTAGAGTGATTTCTTGACATGTTGTATAAAAATCGTGTTATATAGAAATTTTATTATATTTAAAATAGTGCTAGATTGTTTGTTCAAAAAAAAGGTTTTTAAAAGATCTTACGGACCAATAGTACCAATAGTTTATATTTTCACACGCAGAAATTTCCTTAATATTAGTATTTGTCGTGGAAATTGTCACCCTAATACCACTATCTTTAGTTTCAGGGGGTAAATACAAATATTTTAAAAACATAAACTTATATTCCTGATAATCTAAATTATAAATTAATGACAATGTCTACATTTCAAACAGAAAAAATGTTTTAAAGTGAAAGAAATTTATGAAAAAGGTGATAAGTGTAAAAATATTTTTATTAAAATTGTTGAACATCCAACCTAACCTCCTGGCTTGCTAAATGTATTATTATGACGATGTCAAGAACCGTTACTTTAAGACCAAAGCGTTTGGATAAAAATTATTTTATTTTAGAAGTTTTTTTAAATAAGCCATTATTTTTCATTTTTTAGGAAGTCAAAATAACATCATAAAGTCAAATTATGGCTTTTAATAAATTTTCAATTAATTTAAATTTTTTCCCTCCGTCTAATAATTAATGACTCTATTACGTCACAGGCTCAGACTTCTTTGACTACTTCTTGGAATCTTTCCAAATGCATAATAATTACACAAGAAACAATCATTATTGTCATAACTTAAATGTTCCTTCGTTTAAAACTCTCGAGTATGTTAAACACTCTAATAAATATCATTGATTGTGGCATAACTGTTCCTTTAAATTTTGATATCACTAAAACATCTAACATATTAGATTTAACATCTTCAAATTACAACGTATGCTGGCATTGCATCACGTCATGATACCGGGCTTTGTAAATTAATTACATACTTTCAAGATAATGGGTGTCATTCCTTCTGATTAGTCTACTAAACGAATGGCTCCCACCATAGGTTGCAAATCCAAACTATAATATGCATATATAATAAAAAAAATTAACTAAATTTATCTTTTGTAACCTTGCAGCATATGGTAAATAAGAATGTTTCACTTAACTATTCACTGTTAAACATTGTTCTTTTTTTACCTCTAAGCTCTGAATCTTTATAAAGTGTAGCGAGAGAAAATGTTATTTCCAAAAATTCAAAAACATTTATTATCAGTGAAGAACTTTCTTTTGTCTCTTAGTTCACGTTTGTTTTGAACTTCGTAGAACCTCTATGCCCCAAAATTCTTTTTTTTTTTTGTATTTTTTTATTTTTTTTTTTTAATGCTAATGCTTGCTTCTTCTGACATTTAGTTCAAATCGCCGTCTTTGGATGAACATTTATGATCACTCAATACTTCCTCTGTTACAATTTTTAAATAACCATATTTCAGGGCATGTTTACGTTAATGATTTTTTCTTTCATTGTAGGTTACTCTGAAAATACCTGCTATCCTAATCATTTTACATCAAGTTTCGAAGCATTCGATTGTGTCAAATGAACATGCAATTGATTAAAGAAGATTTTAAACGAGTAAAACGGGCAAAATATATTGAAAGTGTTCTGAACATTAATGATACTACAAGCGATAATGACTTAAGCTATTTAGCTCTAGAAGTTGACAAAGGGTCATTCCTGAGACACCAATCAGTTCAACAAATTCTACAGAAGAGGTGGTTGAAGACATGTCGGAAAATTCAAACGTCGTCAAAGTTATTTTGCCTATAGATGGTTCGTTGACAACCACGTCCCAAACTCCAGTTCAAAGTGAAAGAGAAACATCAACTAACAATATTTTATTTTTTTTACTAATGTAAATGTTTATATTAATTTTTTTAACCATTTTGTATTTTTTATGATTATGATCTTATGTATTTTACACAAATTGTGACAGAAGAAAGATTAGACTTAAAAAAAAAAACAAACTGAAAGCTGTCGGCAAATCAACAATACTTCGCGCGATAATGATGTTAGCCATTTTACTCTTGAAGCTGACAAAGGCTTGCAAATTTCAGAAGCAACTGATTCAATAGATTTTAATACGATTTTTAAAGAATTTGATCATTTGAAAAAGTTTCGAAAATCTAATTCATACAAATTATCAGCTCTGCAAACGACAGTAAATATGAGAAAACGAAGTATGATTGATCTACTAGAGCAAATGAGCAATTTGGATTCTCCCCTTTATTTTTCTAATTTAATGAGTTTGAAACAAGGATATATCGGTAGCGAAATTTTAAAACTTCCTGAGAGACCAATCAGTTTAACAACTTCCACAAAGGTTGTGGCAGAAAATATCTTGGAAAATTTAACCCACTTCAAGGTTATTTCACCTATAGATGGTTCGGTGACCACCGCATTCCAAATTATAGTTCAAAGTGAAAGAGTATTATTAGTAACAGTTTCGTCAACACCTACTTCTGAATACAATTGCATTGAAATAATAGATTTTAAACAAAGTCTTGAGTCATTAGATCACAAAGGTAGAAAAATAAAGTTTTTGTTTTGTTTAGCTATAAAAAATACCTGAAAATTCCAAGACTGATTTCATGGTTAGGCTGTACTCATGGTCAGGCTTTATTCATGGTTAGGCTTTATTTACTTTTAAGCTTGGAATTTTTAGAAATTTCATATAACGATAACAAATATCATATTTAATAATTTAAAAATCCGGTCATTTTTTTTACGATGAAGAATTTTCTGGGTGTACATTAGTCACTTAGTGTTTGTTTACCTTAGGCTGAGTACAACATTTATGAAATAAAAATTTATGTCTTATCAAAATGTTGACCTAGTTGTTGTTGCTTTGAATGAATATATGGTGAAATATCGAATAAAATGTTATCTTTTGTTTAACTATGTCTCAGGGAAGGTACACTTTGCTCATTTTTTTTCTTATTATAGGTGACACCGAAACCAAATTTTCTCCTAATTATCTTGCATCATTGCGTGAAAGCAACATTCAATCGATTGCAAACAATCATAAGTGGCTAAAAAAATCGAAAGCTTCAGCACATTGTCGATAATTCGAATATTAATCACTGATATAAACACTCGTATTTTTTGGTGCCATCTCGTTCAACGGATTTTAAAGGTTTTAGTCGTTTGAGAATTTTCAGCTAAATTGCTGATGACAGCAGAAGATGATGTATAATAGAGCTACTACCGACGTATAGTCAGCTTTCGAACGCGGTATTAAACTCAAGGCTAGCCTTCAAAGCAAGAAATAAAAAATAAAAATAAATTAGCATCTATATTTTTGGTGAAGCTTATTTAATACACTTTTCTCAGATTTCAATAACAAACAGGAAAATGTGTGCTCTTTGACGGTTACATTTTTTTCTTATGTAAATGTTTTAATTTTTCTAAAAAATACACCAATTCAACAAGTTGGCAACCATTTTACATTTTTACTAATCTCTGTTATAATTGGTTCATACGCTGTGTTATAAAAACGTAAGTTTATTTGACTTTTTCCCTAAAGTTGAGTTCGCTGAAGTTTTGGATTAAATAGAGGAAATACTGTTTTTATTAAATCGGGCCTTTTGGAATGTAATGGTTGGTGGTGCAAGGTTTAATAAATCGAATGTTCGATTAGCATTAGAAACTAATCAACCTTCACCACAATTCAAATTTAGTTATTTTTTCGCTGAAATTGTTAAGCCACCACATTTATTTGTTTTAAGTTAAAGGTACATTAAAATTTTGATGTGGCATAGAATAGTAGGTTACCTTGGTCGAGCGGTCTAAAGCGTCAGACCCAAGAATTTTCTTGAGTTTCGATCCACGAATGCAGGAATTTATTCGAATCACACATCAGAGAAATTTTTTATTCAAGAAGAGATCCTGATCTGTTTAAGGGAATTTTTTTTGTAATACTAGTTATCTGGCAATACTTTTCATATTTTTTGAAAAAAAATATGAAATTTAAGAGAAAACTCACTGTACAATAATTTTTGTTTCGCTGATGATTATAAAGATATACGTTGGAAATACGTTGAATTAATAAATAATTTAAGCAACAAAATTACATTTATATATACATATATATATAAATATATATATATACACAATTTTTTTTTTGAAAAAACCCGTGGATTTTAATGATAGTCTTTCTTTTTTAACCTCAAGCATTCTCGCAAACAAGAGTTTACAATCTACCGGAAAAAGAAAACATCTAAAGAAAGCGGGGGTATGGGCAAAAGTTGTAACCATCTAATCCGCAACAAATGTAATTGACTTTGCAAATGAAATAGATGACGCTTAAGCAAAAGATCAATTAATGTATTAAGCACCCGAATTTTTAATAGTGACAGAATTTCGGTACCACCGTATTTGTCAGAAAATACCACACGGTCTGTGAAATTGCCAACTCAAAGAAGGCGGAGCTTGAGAAAAATTCTTTAAATTACTAAAGAAATTCTTGAACGAAAAAATCATGCAATAAGGTTGTACGAATGAGTGCACTCGTCGATCAATACAAGAAGTTAAAATTATCAAATGGACTTGAAGTAAAGTAAAATCGTCGCTAAAAATCGAAAAACACGATTTGTTTAAACGTTTGGAAAAGAGTCGTCTTTTTTTATTAAAAAAGATACAATGGTTGAAATAGTCTGTGGAAATAAAGAGGATATTGTTACATTAAGTAATTAGGAAAACACAAAGTAAATTGATAGGCTGATCAAAGATGAAATCTTTTCCTCGTTAGATGAGCCTATTTGGCATCCAAATTCTGAAATAATGAAAGATCAGAATGTGAATATTCCTAAATTGCTTGAAATCTTTTTGAAAGCACAGATTTCAGGACCAGAAACGATGCATTAAAGGCTATATATTCTGGGCTGTAACTACCAAGTAAAGGAATGAATGAATGAAGTTTTAGATTTTACCACAGTTTCATTTAAAAAATTTTTCTACAATTCGATGTCAATAATTTTTATTAAATCTTGGTTGAAGGAGCCAACAGTCTACAGTCCCTGTAGAAACTGTACGAATCGAAACGGTTAAGAAAGCGACAGTGATGTTACTTCGGACATGAATGAGAATATTTAACCTGAGATAATAGTGGTAGTGAAAGCGGTATTGGAGTTTAAACGTTCTTGAAATGACGAAAATGCGCACCAAAAAACAAGAAATAACAACAAAAAAAAAATCACTTTTCATAATTTTCTCTACTTTTAAAGTTTTTAGAATTTTGATTTTCTTCTTTCAAGACATAATGTTAATGCCTTTCAACCCTGTGTGTATCATACTAACCAAAAAAATGGCTAGAATGATATGAATAATCAAAACTGCAGAAAAATACGTGAAAAAAATTTATTTTCATTAAGAGAAACCCTTACCAAGTTTGGCGCTCAATATCTCGAGAGCTGCTGGGGCTTAAGTGTTGAAAAATTGTGTAAGTGTTCTACGTAGCTTTGCTAGTTACCTTGATGAGTTTGTATTTGTTTTAAATAACTTTTCGAAAAGCTATATGTACTTTAATCCAGTACTCTAAAAATTATAAAAGAAATAACATCAGCACGATTTTCTTAAAGTATGGTATCCAACTTTGATATTTCTAGAGTCCCCTTTAACCGGTGCATATTATGTCAAAATTTCATATCAATAGCGCAATTGGGTCAGATTTTATTAGCACATATGTAATTATGCTATCTGGTGGTAAAAATCAGCTAATTTTTTATTCTGTTTTTGAAAATACACGCCTACAAGAAATTGCAGTATAGGCAGCATCGTTTTCATAAACTTTGACTATATACCTACCCAATTGCAAACCTGACTATCCAAGATGACCACCTAGCACCTGGACTAATAATATTTTGTCATTCTTCTTTAATTTTTTAGCTTAATTTGTTCTTATAATTTCTACGGTAGTTTGATATATTTAGCCGCTGGTCATTTACATTCATGCATTCTCTAACAGTATACAAACCTGAAATCATATTTAGCTTCTCCATATAGTAGCAAAATAGCTTTCATGCTGTTATTAAAATTTTCAACTGCATCACATACACATCGAGTTTTTTTGTTGATCGAAAGAGCCGCAAAGACACCATTGGGAGACGAAAATACTAGTCTTTGCCAAGTACCGTCACACGAAACTCCAAAATTTTTCATATTATTAACGTCACCATCTCTTAATTCACTTGCTACAACTGCCATTGTTTCTTCAGCAACCTCTCTCTTCTACTGCACCAGATAGTGTCATTGAGACTTTATCGTAGTTTTTTTTATTGGTTTTGGCATACCCACCACTGTGGAAAACTTCCCTAGACCCGAATGGCTGTGACCGAGTGTGTGCTCATGGTATAAATTGATCTTTGATTGATGTCAAAACATCTAACTATCAAGTGGTCCTGAAGTATAGAATTCATTTTCGTAGTTATCCATAGTAAAAAAATCACAAGTAAGCAGGATGCAAGTCCTTTTCTCTCAGATATCTTATCGCTTAGTGCCTATGTCGGAGACTCACCACAGTGTGGACACGCTAGAGCACAAAATTAATGATATTGGAAAGTAAATTAGTGCCAATAATTCTATTGCCTTATATTTCTGTTTGGGTTTATTGGTGTTGAGGTAATAATTTCATGTACTTTTCGATTAGACGTAGATGAAGAATTGGCTGGTACATGGGTAAATACAATAAAAGCTTTCACGTTTTTGTTCATTTTTGAATATGGAGAAATCGACAGTGTAATTATCTTCCCTGGTTTTGTTTGCAAAAGACCTTTATTTTCCATTTTAAAAGTTTCATTTGACAAAATTTCATCTTCTGAAGAATTAAATTGAAGGGTATATCCACATTTATTGCCCTAAATTACTCCATATAAGTTATAAACCCAGATTGACGGTCATACTCTAATTGTTGTTTCCTTTTTTTTAGTTGCAATTGAAATGAATGATATTGATATGCCCCAAAATCGAAATTTAGATCTGCTGTACGAAGTCGTCATGGGCATTCTAAGGTTTGGGCACGGCGCGGTCGTCGAGAATCACTACTGGTTGAAACAGAAAAAAGCTATAAATTACCATACCCTGAAAAACGTCAATCTGCTTCCGGGAGGAAAATAAAAAGCACTCTGCAGCAGTCATCAGCAAATACTCATAATCATGACATCACCATCACACAAGAAGAATTTCTGCTCTGTCGATGACGACACGATCCATGTTATCTGGTGTTAATAATACCACACCATCAAACCCTGTTGTAAATAAAGCGAATGTAAATATTAATTCACTTTCTCATTTTATACATTTACAGATATTATTGCACAGATTATTAATTTATTAGCAACTTGTCCTCACTGTCTAAAAATATTGAAGTGAAATTAAATGTCATCAACAAGCGTGGACTCAGTATTCCTATGGAATTTAGTTGTTCCGCGTGTAACTGGATTAAAACGTTCAACGCCAGTAAAACATGTCATTGTGATAAAAACTGCCATGATAGGGATTCTTTTGAAGTTAACTAACTTTCGATTGTTGCAATGAGGGAAATTTGCAAGGGTCATTTTAGTTTGGAGAAACTCTGTGGCTATTTGAATATGCCAGCATCGATGAACGTAATAGTATTTAATGAAATAAAGTTTATTATTCATACATGTTGTAAATAATTCATTGAATAATGCAGCGAATGAAGTGAGGGAAACCGAATTTTCATCTCAGCAAGATGAAAATGTTATTTCAAACATCACTGTCTTGCAGCGGATCTTGGCAAAGAAGAGGTTATGCTTCTTTAAATGGTGTTATCGCGAGTAACACGGGAAAATGTCTAGAAATTAGAGTACGCTCAAAGTACGCCTTCGAATCAATCGTGTGATTCGAAGGAGGATAGTGATGTATATAAAGTATTTTTGTTACCACGTGAATGCAACATAAATCATACTGGGTCAGCTGGTTCCATGGAAGCTGCCGCTTTTGTCGATTGTTTCATAGCATCTGAGTCTGATCGGAAACTTAGATAAACGAACTTTATGGTGACTCAAAATCACAGTGAAATTTTTTTTAAAGATCCATATGACGATGTTATAGCTAAAAAGCTTGAATGTGTTCGTCACATATATACACAGAAGCGAGTTGGAGGGAGGCTGATTCGACTTAAATGGACACAAAAAGCTCGGACGGAAAACCTTTTGGTGGTAAAGGACGACTTACGGAGAAAGTAATAAACAAATTGTTGAAGCATTAAATGCGCCCGCGTTCAGCAGATAGATGGCGTAGATTCTAATTAGATAAATTCAATGGTACACACACACGTAAAATGATAAACCAGTTATACTAACAGTTTTTCGTGATGCAATAAAGCCAATGTTTTTAGATTTCAGTAAAGGCGATTTACTTGAAATAACAACGAGTCATTGAAGAGTATGACTTGGAAGCGATGCTTGAATAATATGTTTCTGTATGTAAAAATACAGTTGAGATAGGTGTCATCAGCTGCGATAAATTTTAATGATGGATCAGCTGCAGATTTTTATACGAATCAATATTGTACATCAATTGACGAAAAGCGAATATGGTTAATGGAAGGAAAATCGACCCCTAGCATAAAACAACAAAAATTTACGGGCCAGGTGTAGCGGATTTACCATTCATAGGTTTATTTCTGTTAACTTTATCTCATAATTGTTATTGTTTTCATTTTGACATCTGTGTCTAACGGGATCATGGCCCACACAGTACAAATTTATATCATATCTCGTTTTAAACCCTTTTTTGTGGTTACAAATTAACAATAAGTAATAAGACATTGCCATATCTAACTCTTTTTAAGGCTTTGTTTGACAATTATTAACTTTTACCTTCCATGAACTTTAAATAACTTTTTCTCCAATCAGAAATTTTGAGGCGTTGCTCCAAATAACTTTTGTTTGCATAAAAGCTTTATATTTGAATTTTTCAGGTGTTGTTTGTCTAAATAAAACACACAAAATTGGAGAATCAGAAAATTTTAAAATCATTTTTTACCGAGATATTGATATTGACCAGTGATAATTTGGGCCCTTTTTGCCTAAAATTCTAAAAACCTGGGTATAATATATCAGGCTGAAAACGTCTATTTGCATGTGTAGTATAAGTCTGAATGATTTGTGAAAATTTAAGCTTGTCATCTGCAACCTTTCTTGAGATTTTTGACGCAGCGCATTTATCAATTTTGGAGGCCCACGGTCCCAAAAGATCCCGGTTTGGACATTTAAAAAAATTGTTGAATTTGTTTCAATATTTGCACCAGATTAAATATAATATTTGCCATTAACATCACAATCTACTCTCTTTAGACTGACAAACCTTTTCCCATGAAATCCTTTATTTTTATCTCTATACTTAGTCCGTCGTTTCTCTGCAAAATTTTACTGTTTTCTACAACACAGTAATATACATTTAAAGGGCCATTTTTTATATGAGAACGGCATGTTGTTTCTATTTTCATGACAAACAAGAAGTCGTTTCAAAATAAAATTTTCGCATTTCAGGACAATTTCATGAAAATAAGGGGATACAGATGTGGTAGAGACCGTTGCTAGGGGGAAAATAATGAACATTCGTAAAAAGAAGGTAAATTTCACCAATAAACGAAGGGAAGAAGTCATAATAAGTATTATATTCGTATTTTAGACTTTTTTTTTTGCCGAGTTAGAGGACACTTCCATCAAATTTTCCAAAAAAACTATATTTTCTACCTAACTAGGAAACTATTGTAGAATCCGGTTCAGTAGTTAAAAATGCCTGTATTCAGGCAAAAGAAAAAGATTCAAAGGCAATATCTGCAATAAAATTTCTTCTGCTGCACCAAATGCTTGCTGAAACACCGAAAAATGTGAAACCAAAATGTTGAGCGTCTGGAAAAAAGTTACAATTCAATGAAAACAGTCACACTAATATTGATGAATTTAACATGAATATGAACTTTTTCTTGTTTTCAGAAGCAACATGTTTTTTTAAATTGTCCTCAGCACACGTGTGGAAGAGGTGTGTCTTTGGAGTGTCGCTTGCTAAAGTTGGGATTTTGTCAAGAACTAAATGTTATGTGTGATAATCTAATTTGTAAATGGAAACACTCATTTATTTCATTAAAATGATCGTTAAACATTCATAAAAAGAGGTAAAAAACCATTTGATATAAATACAGAGTCGATGGAATCGAGAGTGGCATACTTAAAATGTTTATGCATCAATACAAAAAGCCACCATACACATTTATTTGTGATGGTGATAGCAGTTCCTATATACAGCACTGTATTTATGTCGCTACTAAAATATACGGTGATAAAAGTTTCTGTGAAATAACTTTTATGCGGTGAAAAAATTGGTTACCGCTGTTTTCTTCACATATTCGGAAAGTGTTGGCAAGCAAACACGAAGTCGCCAAGGTACGAAGGATTCCTGTTGTACGTGCCAGGCTGAAAAATTAACTGGTTTTTATTTTTAAACTGTCGCACCTTGTTTACCGGGCCAGCGATTGATTTTTTTTTTTCGTAATTTTGAGTAGGATTTTGTATTGTGAGCCCATAAAATATTTTAAAAATTGTAAGAAAAAAAAAAAATTTTATTACTGTACTACCCCTGTACAGATACTATCTAATGATAATATAACCATTTTTATAACTTGTATCGCTCTCGAAATATACGTTTGGAGGGTTTCAACCAATTGCCACTAGAAATCTGTAAATGTTGGTCGGTGTGGAGTCATTCTTTCATTCACTTCGGTCATTTCCTCGCCGAGCGGCAACCATTTTGAATTTTTTGTTATAAATTATTTTATTTATAATTTATAAATGCTAACATATATGAAAAAAGTTTTAACTTGAACGAAAATATGTGGTGCTACTCCTTAAGTCTTTTGCGCATAAGCACTTAATGTATAAAACATTCAAGGCTCAAAGTCATTAGAATATGTCGAAGCTTAAATTCAGAGTAAAATTTGTAGCTTCTATCTGGTGTTTTTGATTGAAAAGCCACCATTTCTTGTGGGTTTAAAATTCATGTATTATATAGCAATAAAAGCAATTATTAAAGTATTCCCAGAATTAAGAATTCTCAATTTTAGATAAAATTTGAAGCCTATCTAGGCCTAAAAGTTGAGTTTGTAAAATTATTTAAAACAGTTGATAATTAAAAATGTAATTCTCTTACAATTTGCTAGAAACATAACCTAATTTTGAAAGGAAATTTTAAAATTTGAATTCTACCACTTTTTAATAATTTACAAACTTTATCTGAAATAATTTTTTCAATGTTTAACAAAACTATTACAGAATGAGACATGTTTCTCTTTTACCATGCGTACAAAATATTCAAAAATAACCATTATTTTCAAACGGTTCAATGATGTCATTTTTATAAAAAATGACAAAAACTTCAACAAATTTTCAGGAAAAATTTTACCTAGCAAAGTAACAAATTTTGGCTGTATTTGATTTCGTTCAATTATGAACTTTTTAATTCGGAAAAAGATCTGAAAGATGTTATCGAGTCGGGCAGTGGCTCAATTTAAAGCTCCCATTTGTGCTTCGGCAACAATCGATAACGAACAAAAAGTTTTCGCTCTCAAATGGATTAAAGTATCAGACGAAATTTACTAGCTAATATTTCATTACAAAATTTTAACGTATGATCCAGCAAAAGAAATTATATTTCCAGAAAGGCCCGCAGGTTTGGTCCTGGTGTAATTAGAGCTCCCAATTGAGCTTACGGTAAAGAAAACTATTGGTCTCTTAGGGTGATCGAACTCGCACCTCCGTGACAGAAACCAAAGTCTTAACCGCTTGGGCAAGCAACTATAAATTATCTAATAGAAATATAAAAACCAAAATAAAAAAATAACATTTAATGAAAACCTCACCAATATACTTTTATTACTACCCAGTAATGACATATATCCTTCAAGAAAACATGTTTAAAAATTAAAAAACTTCGAACAGAAAGTATTAATCTTTGAACTGCCATTCTCTTCTACACATTGGACATAGCTGCTGCATTTGTTGTGAATTTAACCATTTCAATATACAATGCATATGAAATACGTGAGTACATTTCCCCCAAACAAGTGGACAATCGTCCCCAGGTACACGGCAATCCGGACAGCATCCATCGAATTGCATCCGACATATACCACAAGTTTCATCATTAGCCATCCAATGCCACACAGCAACCGCCATCCAACTTTTTACTTTTACTTTCATTGTTAACCATCAAAGTAAATATTTCTTATAAAAGAAAAAAATGCGTTAATAAAATGGACAAATCTCTTGAAAATTTATAAAGGAATACAAATACAAAGAATATTTCTTGTTTATTGCTGATTTATCATTTGGTTCGAAAATATCTAGGTCATTATTTTTATACACGTTTCTTAATTGTCTAAAAGAAGATAACACATGGCAAAGAAACATTTCTTTACACACAGAACACAGAATACAAAATTAAGAGCAAAAATGCTAGAAAATAAGCAATCTATAAATAAATGATGCAGAACATCCACAGTTGTTTTTAAAGTCTGTTTATTTATTTATTTATTTTTTTTTTGATTCAGTGTAAGTCTTGTCGCCGCCAACATTCAATGACACAAGCCAACATTCAATAATATTATTCAATATTTTCTACGCTTCCGGTTCCATAAACAAGTATCATTATTTCCATTGAAGAATACTGCTACCTAAATATAAATATAGAGATATTTTAGCTGTTTAAATTAAGCAAGTAACAAAGGCATCCCTAATTTATAACTCACTAGTTCAAATGAAGATGAAAAACGTTAAAATAATCAAAAGCGTTGAATGAATACCAAATTAGCGATTTGATATAGATGCAGTGACGTATTGGCTCAAAAAAGAGAGGAAATTTTACCTTTTCCTTAAAGCAGAATCTTGTCCAAAAGCAGTAATAACTGCTATATCAGCATCCCAACGAGACGCTTCCAGTTCAAAAAACAATTTCTAAAATATATTGAATCAAGCAATCACAATCTCATAAAAATCGAACGATTAAATTCTCAACCATCGGTTAATTAAGGTATTTATTAGATATGATATTAAAGAAATTTATTAGAAATATATATATTGAATCGATCAATCACAATCTCATAAAAATCGAACAATTGAATCCCGTGGTTTGTTTTTAATTTGCCGGTCATCAGTTAATAAGGATATTTATTAGACATGAGATAAAGAAATTCAATAAACCTTCGCCGAGCATCGAAAAAATGATTTTTAAACCTTAAAACGATTTCTGGGTTTCTTTCTTCGTGTTCTCTAAACAGTATTAAAAACTAAAGTAAGTAGTAGATCCCAATTCCACTGATGAGAAAGAAAAAATTATTGTGCGAATTTTTATTAATTTAAAAAGTATTTATTGCAGTATGCCTTTTAAGTTTGTCCCAATCCCAAAAAAAGTAATTACAAAATGCAATTATTGATAAATTAAATAAAAATAAACATAGTCATTAAACATAGTAAATTAAGAAACACATACAACTCATTTAAGACATACAACACATATAACATAACACATACAACCCATATAACACAATATCAACAGCTTGCACATAACCTCATAAAAATTTAGTCTCGTGCGATTTTCAAGTTTAAATTCAAATTATGAAGTATAATGAGATTTAGAACAAGCTTGGTTTTTCCCTGAAAAACCCCCAAAATCTTCTTATAAAAAGAGCAACCACAATTTTATAGCTTTGAACATCGAGCTAAAATATAAGGAAGTATTATTTTCAGGTTTATTTAACAACATTTAGATGACATACGCCGACACAAAATCAAATTTTTTGATAAATATAATATTAAATAAATAATAACATCCCAGCAAAAAAATTAATTGTTTATGACCTTTTTTCATACGCAATTTTAAGATCTTTTCTCATACACAATTTCGAGACCTTTTCTCATACACAATTTTAAGACCTTCCCTCATAAACAATTTTGAGGAAAAACGACAAAAACTGTAACCATTTACTGGCACTTCATACTTATTCCACAAAATTATAAAATAGCAATTTAAACCTCGAATTTCCCGTCGTCTTTTTCAATTTATAAAATTATAATTCATAAAATAATGCTCGATGAAATCATCTTAAGACACCTTAAGAATTACCATGCGTAAAATATGTATAAAATAACCTTCAAAATCATCGCGTATAAGGTATATGCATGATGAAATCTTTAGAACTACTATGCATATGCATGATATATATATATATATATATATATATATGCATGAGCAAATCGTCATCAGAATTATTATCACGCACAAGATATGCAGTTAAT
>JAUZNK010041975.1:0-17039 GCA_035046665.1 Euphysa ruthae | reverse complement strand
TAAATATATATGTACATAAATATGTATATATATGTGTGTGTGTGTGTGTGTGTGTGTGTATGTATATTGTTTAATGGTTATTTTAGGTTTTAGCTGATTGAATAATCTTTTATAATCTAAATTTTGTCAACAGGATAAACGGTTAAAAGTTTTTTCTTTTAAAAATTGCATTTTCTTACAAAATTTTATTTTTGCATCAAATGAAAGGTATTTAGTTTTGAACTATAGGACCTCTGGCGTAGCAAATCAAGTGTCATGAATTCACATATGCCTGTTCGTATTATTATATTCATTTATTTTTTGTGTGGTCAAAGGACTGCTTTGCTGCTGCTACTTTCAAAAAATTTTCATTTTCTGACTTAAATCCCCAAATCTCTTATGATGTGTTTTATATTTTAATACCATTTTGTTTTTTCTCTTAAGATTATGTTCTAATTCTGCTGAAGGTTTGCATAATATTAGAAAATTTCATTTTTAATAATTTTGTTATGTCAGCCAATTTTTATTAAGTTGGCCTAATAACCAGGCCTCTAACTAACCAAATTTGGATCAAAAATAATATATGTAAATTTTTTCGAGAAACTGTTCTAGTTTTAAGAAAAGCTTATGTTAAAAATCGTGTCTTTAGCACTTCAAAAAAAAGAATAAGCTCTTCCAAAATTGTTATATTTTGATACTTGTCATATGTTGCGTTGCGATTTGCTGAAATTTTACATTTGATTAAAAAAATTATTTCATTAATAATAGTTTTGTTAAGTTTGCTTCATGTTTCCATTTTCAAAATTTTATCGGTGTCAAATGGTCAAATTTAGTCCAAAATTTTATATTTTTTGATTTTTTTTTTCTTAAGAATTCCAGTTCTCATGCTTTAAAAAAAATTTTTTGTTTTAAATATTCATTTCTGATATTTACCACAACCCTTGCATCAAATCTGGTCAAGGTGTAATATTGTTTACAACTTAGACAAGACCAGTTAAACTTCTCATTCTGTGGGCCCTATCGACTGCATATTTTCGAAATCAAGAAAAATATTATTCATTTCCAGATATATAAAAAAAAAATATTGTTTTCTATTTTATATTTGAGAAAATAATTAAATTTTCTTTTGAAGACTGTATGTAGCACTTTTTACATGTACATTGTATTGTTTTTGTTATCTAATACTGTACCTATGAGTTTCTGAAAGACAAATTAATGGGTAAAAACTTGTTTTCAGTTATTTTTATTATTATCGACCATTATTTTTTGATGATGTTATTATTTTAAATATGCCGACCGGATGACCCTATATTTATTGCCAGCTCACCCACAGAATGAGAAATTATTATTATCGTTAGCTCACCCATAGAACAACAAACTAAATTGGCCTAGGCTTACTTGTAATTTTTAAAAAAATGATAAAAAGTTTAAAATTTTATTCTTGATAACGTGGTTATTTTTGCAGATTTGTCAATGGAAATTTTTTAATTCTTTTGATTATTATTGAATAAGTTTTCTGAGGACCTGTATTCACCTAAATGTTTGTTTTTAAATATGATAATATATAGTTAAATTGAAAAGAGGTATGCATTTCTTCTTGAGAAAACTACCATAACAATTTAGAGTGAAAATTCATCAATAAGGAATGGCAAAATATATTAAATAACAAAATTATAAAATTTATACCAGCATAAATAATGCACTCTTTGCTTAGGGTTAGTTTAAAAAGGATCAAAAAGATATTTAAATTTAGTAACTGAAATTCTTGGATTAAAATATTAAAATTTTTGTTAAGCTGCACATTTAGATAGTTTATCTCATTATTAACGAGCCTGTTTGTTTTATTTTCAGTTCCGGTATGCAGATAGCATAGATTTGTTTTTAATTGTCGTTGCAACAATTGCTTCGATTGGCAATGGAATAGCGCAGCCTGCATCTTTCATTGTTTTTGGAAAACTTATTGAAGATTTTATTAAATTTGGAATTGATGATGATTTTGAGATATTTGACTCCATGAAAACATTTGCCGTGTATTACTGCATAATTGCTGTTGGAATGTTTATCTGTTCATTGTTCCAAGCTGGATTTTGGTCTTTGTCTGCTTCAAGACAAATTAATAAATTACGTGCTGCATTTTTCCGTGCGATTTTAAGACAAGATATTGGTTGGTTTGATGTCAATGAACCTGGCACATTGACTACTAGACTATCTGAGTAAGTTATATTTATATAGTTATAAGCATATTTTTTTAAAAGAATTTTATTTGTGGGGAGCCCTTGAACGTTTATTGAATTTTTTTTCCTGAAATTTTTGAAAAGAGAATGAAAAAATTAGAAATGCAAGATGAATTCATTATAAAATGAAATTGTTTTGTTTTTGTTTTTTGCGTTTGAGGTCTATTAAGCTCTTGAAAAAAAACAAAATGTTTTCAAATATTTCTTAAAGGTATATTGATATCTTAGGATTTTTGAAAAAGGAATCTTTCACTAAGAGACACCCAACATATTTTAATTACTGTAGATATGAAGTCATATTTTTAAATCAAGTAATCATTTTACACTTATTGGCATAGTTTCTAGGCATAAAATAAAAAAAAAAAAAAAAAAAAAAATCAAAATATCCCTTTTATTGATATGCTGCCCTAAAACAAATTTGCAGGTAAATTTAACCAATTTAGCCAGATATTTTTACAAAAGCAGTCATAATTTTACATTTAATATTTTTCACTGTGTAAAGTCTGCTTTTCCACAGTCTCATTGGTTTACACATGCTTATATACCCATTCACTATTTATACTTCAGAGAGCTTTATTGTATAATGGATAAAACTTTCAATGTGAATGAAAAATTAATAACTCCTTATAATTTCTGAACCAATTATTTTAAAGTGTTTGAGTTGTTATAATTTACTAACATTTAAAAACTTAAAGAGTATTGTAAATTGCAAAGTGAGGTGCTATAAAAAAGTTTCCTGGTGTGTTACAAGTTTTAACAAAGCAGTAATTTCAGAAATAATGACAATTACTAAATAATTTTAGAACTATAAATTAATTTTTATTTGAAAATTTTTTTGTCAAATCAAGTGAACAATACATATTCATCTACTGATAATTCTATCTGAAAAAAAGATATAAAGTATTGAAATCAAAAGTTTGACTTTAAATAAATTTATGTATTAAAAAGCATATATATAGAATTGCCAAAAAATTTTAGAACTATAAATTAATTTTTATTTCAACAATTTTTTGTCAAATCAACTGAACAATGTATATTTATCTACTGATAATTATATCTGAGAAAAGAAAAAGATATTCAGTATTGAGATCAAAAATTTGACTGGAAATAAATTTATTTAAAACAAAAAAATTGACTTGGAATAAATTTATATTTAAAAAGGCATATATTTATTTTCAATTTGATAAACATCTTGTACAATTGTTAAAGTTTTTTTTATAATTGAACAGCTTTTTAGATAGCTCAGCCCGTAGCTCACCTGACTGTCAGTTTTAAGGTCTTGAGTTCAAACCCAGGTGTCATCCACTCAGCTTATGAGTACATTTCAGTGCTTTAAAGTAGGGTTTTATGAGGTTGTGTGGTGCTCTGCTGTAACAGTAAAATTCTGGGGTCTAGTGCAAATAAAAAGAGGGTAGACTCTTATGCTATGTCTGTTACCGCCTTCGGGACTTCATGAGTACTTACTTTGCTTTAATACTTATTTTTTGTTACAAAATAGTAGAAAATAATTTCAGTGTGTTTTTTTTTTTGCTATGACATGATAATATGATTCGAATCATGATAATAAAAGTTAGAAAAAAGTTTTGATGTTATTCTTATTTGTCCCATCAACTAAAAATTATTGCATTGAAAATTAAAACAAGGTTATAGTGTTATTCATGAAGATAGCAAAATTAAAAATATTGATTACTTCCCTAACAAAATATGTTTTACTAGTTGAATTTTTATTAGGTCTATATATCTAAAAAAAGGTTATTGCAAGATAAAAAGTTATTGGGTGGATTTTGATTTTAACTCAATATTTTTCTTCAAGGTTTTTTCTAGGCTAATGTTATATCATATATCAAAGTACCAAACAAATTTTGTTGATTTTGATATAATTTGGTTGATATATATTTGATGTTATAAAATTACTTCAATTTCTGGAAAAAAGGCCAAAAGCTAGCTAAATTATTTTTGTTCGCTTTTTGAAATTCTAAACAATAAATAAGCGTCTGCTTATAATCGTTGGATTTATGGTCATTTGATATTTGCTGAAACTATTTTTAAATATCTTGTTTTTAGTGATTTGATAAAAATCCAATCAGGGATTGGAGATAAAGTTGGCATGACAATTCAAGCTCTTGCTATGTTCTTTGGTGGTTTTGCTGTTGGATTTATTTTTAGCTGGAAGTTGACATTTGTTATACTGGCAACAACACCTGCTCTTGTTATAGTTGGAGGGATCTTTGGCAAGATCATAGGTACATTTTCTTCTCAAGAGCAGAAAGCTTACGCAGAGGCTGGTGCTGTTGCAGAAGAAGTCATCAGTTCAATTCGAACAGTAGTAGCATTTGGTGGTGAAAAATCTGAAATAGAAAGGTATAACAACCCTTTGCTCACCAGCCATTTTCTAATCTTTCAACTAGTCTTGTTAAAAGTCTAAGGTTTTACTTTCTATTTTCTATACATACATATCCTTGGCATTTTAAGGCATTTGAGACCTGAATGTAGAAAGCTTAAAAGAATTAAAATTAGTCGTTATTAATTTTGAGAATTTAGTGACATCAATTTTTTTTAACTAAATTGTAATCCTAAATTTCTTTAAAATCACAAAAAAGTTAAACTTCACTTTTATGATTTTTACAGTAATCTTAGTGTGTTATGTAAAAATGCAAGATAATGTTTGTATATTCAGCAATACTTATGAACCATGAAAAGATGTTGTGCCAGACAAGCCTCCTATTATAACGTATTTTTATGTTGTAATTGACGCATAAGCAAAATTTTGATTATTGTTTTATTTGTACCCCTGGCTTTAAACATGAACTGTTCTATATATGTACTCCCATCTGTATGTACATTTTTTCTTGGAAACTGTTTGTTATTTTTTTATGATTTTTTGTATGATGTTAGATAACGGCTAGAAAGTGACAAAGCTGTGAAATCTGGCAAAAATTGCCAATTGGGCTCAAAAATGGGTTTTTTTTTTACTTTTCTGCAAATAGGCTCATTTAATTTTTTGCAAAAGGTTGGAGGATCATTGGAGGGATCTTTTGACTCAGATAAAAAGTCTTTTTTGGAAGCCTGGGCCCAATTCATGGCTCGAAAACGAAAATCTTCTCTTTTTGAATTTGCTCAAAATGTTATACACAGATTATGCTTGTATTTGGAATTAGGTTATTTAAATAGTATTTCCAATATATATATAGGTGGCATGTTGCCCATCTTTAAAAAATTTTTAATATGGTGCAGCATGCCCAAAGATCAGTATTACAAATTTTTTTTCAAAAAGTTGACCTTGGAATATTCTAAAGTTCATTTTTGATATATTAAGCATATTGGCTATCTTGAAAATTTTTTTTTGGGTTGACAGGCATACCCAAAAAAGGCTCTAAATCAGCTTTTTCTTGGGATTTTTAAAATTTTACCCTTCTATTAAACTTAACACTGAGGCATAAGGTTCATAATTGATATGTAAATTAATAAGCTGAGCTAAATTTCTATAGAAGTTATTTAAACGAGGCAAATGAACTTCTTTCAAACCCAATTTTATATTATTAGTAAATGTAAATCAGGCTGTGAATCATCACTTAAACCTGTATTTCTTTCGACTAACAATTGTAGTTTTTGCAGTAATTTTTCCCATGTGAAATTTTTTCTCTCTAGATCATCATCTAACATCTTAGTAATTTGTAAAAAAAATCTTGATCTTTCCATAAGCTTTTCTGACTGTATTGTACCTTCCACTCGAACACATCTTCTTTTTTTACAGAAGAATGTTCCAAGAAAATTGTTTCTTGGCTTTATGTTGGCATTGATGTTTATGCTCCCTCTCGAAAGTATCAAGTGTATACATATTCGAGCTTATGGTTTTTTCTAGCAATTGCAGCCACCATATTTCATTCCAACCATTATTTTCATCTTCTTCAGCACACTAGTTGTGTTGAGAACCTCTTTTTATCAGAAACCGCAATGACTGTAAATGAGTCATTGAGGTGGCTAAACACTTACCAATACCAGATCCATGAACTTCTTGTCATTCAATCAATTGCATCTGGAGACTTCTGGTTCATCTATAGGATTTTTTTAAATATGGGAAGCCTTTCATAACTTCACTCTTAAATATACCTGAGGTCATTACCTCTGCTAGAAATAAGGCAGAGCTTTTTCCTAAGTTGTTCGGCTGTAACTCCACTCTTGATGATTTTGAGCACATATTGCCTGACTTTCTACCTTGGACTGACACTAGCTTGACTCATATTGACCATAATTGTTAGAAATGATATCATTACTGTTCATCCTTCTAAAGCTACTGGCCCTGATAAAGTTCCTGTAGTTGTGCTAAGATTGCTCTCAGGAACTCTTTTATTCTCTGCAGGTTGTTAAAGAGTGTATTTCTGGATCCTGTTTCCTGATTCCTTTTATTTTTGTCAGGTTTTTGAACTGTTATTTTTGAACTGTTACTCAAAAAATTTTGGTGTTTCTCAAGGTTCTGTTCGGGGACCTTCTCTTTTTATAATTTTCTTTAATAATTTCCCTCGTAGTGTTCTTTGCAAGCTTGCTATATATGCAAGTGTCATACTACTTTTTGCTTATGCTTAGGGAAGTTTTTTGCTCAGTAATGGCTTTTAGCTTTGCAGAAAGTGACTGATTTAGAAAAAAAAAAAATTTCAGGGATGCAGTCAATCATTGCTTTTTTCATCTAGTTTCAATTGCTAATGGCGTTATGATGATAATTTTTACAATTTTTTTCAGAAATCTTAATTTAATACAACTTTTTTGTTATATTTCATTATGAAAATTATAATTGACACAATTCAGCGGGATATTTTTGAAATCGCTATTCAACAGGGTGTTTTTGAAATTTTACGGTAACCCAACTTTCTATCCCTTTTTACTATTGGAAATTGTAAAATCTGGAAGAAAAAGTTATTGAGGTTTTTCATAATTTTTTATAATACACTTTTTGACACACGTGTCTATTTTAGGTATAACAGTAAACTTGGTGGAGCTGAAAAAGCTGGAATTAGAAAGGCTGCACTAATGGGATTATCAATGGGTGCTTTTCATATTGTAATATTTGGTTGCTATGCATTGTCATTTTGGTAAGTTGCATTTTTATTGCAAAAAGGTCTACAGCAAGTTAGGTGTGTAAACCAGTTGTTTTTAAGACCTGATAAAAATTACCTGGTGTGCATACATATATTTTTTTTGGAAAAATTTCTCTTTCTGATTTAGTTCTATTTTATTTTCTTTGGGTACCTTCAGATTATTATTTTTTTTTTACTTGATTGCTTAATTTTGCAAGTTAATTTGTGTAGTTTTTCTTTTTACATGACAGTTTGACAATTACCCTCAAAACATGCTGAAACTTTGTATTATAGTAGGAAATACTATTTCTGATAAGTTAGGCATGTTTGCCATTTTGAAAATGTTATCTTGCCTAGTCCCCAGGCAACCAAACTGAATTTCGGCATGAAATCAAAGGGCTCTTGAGGGAATATTTTGACTCATATGTCCATCTGCAGTAAATTCTTCTTCTGGGATCCGGGTCTGATTTTTGACCTGGAAACAACAAAAATCAGTGTTTTTTAGCTTTTGTTAATGAATTACCCTTGGAAACTGCTGAAACTTTGGATTATGCTAGAGAAATGTTAAGGGTATTTGGCATTTTTTTGAAAAATTGTTTATTAACTCATAATCAAGTTTTGCATAAAGGTCGAGGGCTTTTTTAATTCCATGTTTAAGTCAAGCTATATTAATTTTAAATCTAAGAGCAACATCTTTGCATTTTTTGACTTTTGTTTGAAGCTTTTTGAATATAGATGGCATATAATTTTTTCTAAAATCTATGTAAAAAAAAAGGCAAAAATCATAATTTTCATTTTTTGTATTAAGTCATAGGTTAATGAGGCATATAACATGACTAAGCCAAATTTTTGAAAAATTAGGTTGGTTTTGGGATAAATGAGGCAAACAGAGATCGAAAATTTTTAGTTTTTAAAAACATTTCTCATAAGTCTGATTTTGTGGGAAGACAAGGATAAAATAGACCCAAAATCTGTGTTTTAAAAATTTACTCTGAATCCACTATTCAGTTTAGTAAAATAAATAAGTCAAGTAAAATAAATAAGTTTTTTGTTCCAAATTTTCTTAATGATTCTGATTCTCTAAAATCTAAGTAAATTGAGACAAAAATTATACAAGTTTTTTTTTAGATCTGTTCATCGATTTTTCCAATTTTTTGATGAGCTCAAGTTTTTTGAAAACAGACGTCTTTGTTAGCTTAATTTCAGAGGTAAACATAATGAAAGTCTATAGTTTTTTTTCTGAATCTACTCATTAACTTTTTTTTTTTAAATTTTTTTCGTGAAGGTAGATATCAACGTTAAAAAATAAATGGCATGTTTCAGGTTTTCTCAAAAATTCTTATTCTTAAATCTGGGCAAATGAGGCAAAAATCATCATTTAAAAATGCTTTTTGAGATTCCTTCTTTAGTTTTTTTTTTGTTTTTCTGAAAAAAAGTTTTTTTTCCTCAATTTGCAGTAAAAAATGCAAAAAATGTGTAAGCATATCTTTTTTTCTTAATTACATATTTCAATTTAGTTTGAGGCAAAATTACTAATTTTTTACCTGTATTGACATCTGGCATAAAGTTTGGTTCTTTATCAACAGTGAATGTAAATTTT
This sequence comes from Euphysa ruthae, assembly GCA_035046665.1. Taxonomy (NCBI): domain Eukaryota; kingdom Metazoa; phylum Cnidaria; class Hydrozoa; order Anthoathecata; family Corymorphidae; genus Euphysa; species Euphysa ruthae. The sequence goes on along the minus strand of JAUZNK010041975.1, from coordinate 8,154 downwards.
TCAATAGCTAATGAATCTTTTTCTGATTTTGTGTGAAGTATAGTGGGCATCACTTGACTAAAATTCTTTTCTGATAGCTGCCAAAATTACAATTTTTTTTTTTTTTTTTTACTGGCGAACAGAAAAAATTCCTTTTAATTCATCTCTGTCCGTTTGTCCAGGTTTTTCTTGCTAAACCACTCTTTATCGATTTTTTGTAGGAAGAACAAATTTCTTGTTTGGCCAAAAATTGCTCAAAAGGGGCAAAAAATTTGGCAAATTTCGTTCTAAAGAAATTCTAATTTTTTCATGATGTTAGCGGGGGTTCTCTAACTTAAATTAATTGTTTAGAAAAGTTCTCCTTACCAATTTATGCCCCAAAATTCTCTCAACCAATCAAAACGCTCAATTTTTCAAAAATAATATCAGCACGGCTTGACCATTTGCTATTATTATTTTTTTTTTTGTTATGATTTAATACCATAAAGGAAACACAGTAGTGGTGCTATTGGTGACTTGGTTTGCTCACTGGTATGCCCAAATTTTGGCAATTTTTATTCCAAAAAATCATATTTTGAGGAAATCATATAGCAATTTTTTTTCAAATTATACATAAATTTGGAGGTCTGAAAAGGTCATCTTTTGATTGCTATTGTTACCTGTTGAAAAATCTCATATTTCGATAATAGATCAAAATTTGGTCAATTTTCTGACCAAAAACGATGTATTTGTATTTTTCTCAAAAATATATCTTAATCCTTTTCAAGTTATACATGAATGTAGAGAGCCACGTTAAGTGCATCTTTACTGTTAAATTATCACCTGTTAAGATAAATTTTTTTTTAGTCCTCTTGACCTAAAACAGGCCAAGTTTGGTCAAAATTTTTAAAGGAAAACACGAGTATGTTTTTTTTTCTTTTTTTTTTTTTTCTTTTTTTTTGTTTAAATTTCGCATTAAGATTGAGTTAATTTATTATTTTATTTTATTTTTAATTTATTAATTTTTAATTTATTAATTTTTAATTTATTAATTTTTAATTTATTACCTGTTAAAACATTTTCTAAATTTTTTTGTTTTCATTTCAAAGTGGGTTTAATTTAAAACTTTGTTTATGTTAATTCCTTTATTTTCATCTTCTCAATGTTGGTTTGCCACATGCAAATTATACACTAGTTCAAAATTTCTTTTCTATTTTCATCTTTATCTATTCTCAGTTGATAAACTCACAAAACCAACAGGTACAAACCACAATTTTTGCTTACACTCATAAGACCACTATATGTAGATTGACAGTTAAATGTGATTGCCCCTAACATACTTGATGATATATATTTCTATTATTATATTTGTTCTGGCAGTTATAAAATCTTTTTTATTTATCTTTTTTGCTATCTTTTAATAGAGTCCACATCACGATTCGTTTATTTTTAATTAAAATCGCACATTTTCTCTGTCTCAAGATAAGCGCGTGAATTTTTTTATTTATTTTTTTTTTCAAATTACACAAAGTTATCATATAAAATATAATTTTGATTATATGGGTAAGTACCAAAATTTTTAGTCCATTGGCAACGGCCCTTAGCAGTGGTATTTTAATAAAAAAAGTTTAAAATATTTTTTTTATTTTTGTTTAAACATTTAAAAGATTTTTAGAGAGCCTTTCTATAGAGCACATCATTTTAATCACATTGGCATCTTCTGGAAGTTCTTGTCGTCTGGTAACCACTAAGTTTAAAGAAATATATAAGTAAATTTCCCTAGTTTAAAATTTTTTTATTTAGGCGAACCAGTTAAAAATTGTTGAGTGAAAAATAAAATTTGCTATATAAGTTAGGATGTTCTATAAATTTTTTTGTTTAGGTATGGTTCAAAGCTAGTTTATGACAGAGAAATTTCTGGTGGTGATTTAATGATTGTATTCTTTTGTGTGATGATTGGTGCTACTCAAATTGGTCAAGTTGCACCAAACTTTGAAGCTGTTACGGCTGCTCGTGGTGCTGCATATATTGTCTTCCAAATATGTGAACGAGTGAGTAATAATATGAATCTTTGCAGCAACCCTGCAAATAAATCTTCATCTTCAAGCAATGTTTGACTTTGTATGACCAAAGCCTTGAAGATAAAAATCTTTTAAAATTTATCGAAAGAAATTGAGTTTTCCTTATTTGATTTATTTATAAGGTTGAAACTCGCTTGCAGGCTTTATTAGATTTTTTGTTATTTGTTTTGTGGGAATTTCATTTTTTTTTTTTAAGAAAATCTTTCAATAACACAATATCAAACTTTACTTAATTACTGCCAGTCAATTATTTTTAGTTTAACAGTGAGCTTTTATCTATAGGATCTTATCTGTCACTAAATAGAGCTTTTCAGCAACCCCAAACTCTTGTTTAAGAAAAACCAGAGCTCTAACCACTGAGCAAAATTACAGACCAAATACTTCATGTATATTATGTTTTTGTTAACTTCAGGGATTTCCACTTCTGCAGCTATCGTTGCATAGTTAGTTATTACTTTTACTCTTTGATTTTTTCAAATTAAAATGATATAATAATAAAATATTAATAATAATAAATAAATATATAAATAATAAATATTTTGTGAAATTCAGATTGAAAAATTGTTTCACTTTTTGTTTCAGATACCAGTTATTGATTCATTAAGTGACAATGGTGAAGTTATTAAAGAAGTAATAGGAGAGATTGAATTAAAAAACATAAGCTTCAGTTATCCCTCAAGGCCTGAGATACAGGTACAATTAATTCCTTCTGTTTTTATGTGAGGATGCATTTCTTGCCTCAGAATATTGATGCTCAAACAAGTTCAGAAATTTAAGTTAAAAAGTTAAATTTTTGTTTCCTCTAATTGTTTGGGTAAATTACTCTAAAATTGAACTTAATCTGAAATTAGTTCAATCAGTAGCATTTTTTTTTTTTTAACTAGTGAAAAATTATATTGAATAACATATTGAGAACCTCACACTCTAAACATTTGGCAAAACTTGGTAAAAATGGGCCCAAAGTTTGGCCCCAGGGTAAAATTAGTGATTTTTTTCAGAAACACAATGTTATATGTTATTGGAATGGAAATTTATTGTTGAATGTATTGTTTTTCCTGTACAGCCTATTGCTTGAAAATTTCACTGTATTAAGTTAAAAGCAAAAGACGATCTATTATATGCGATTTTTAAATAAATTAGTACCATTACCCACAGAACCTTCATAGAGGTCATATTGTCTTTGGAATAGGTTTATAATATTGTAGCCAAATAATTGCTTTCATTTCAATTGTAAGCCATAAAAGTGTCATAATCTATGCTTCCTTGAAAAAGGCAATAAAAATACCTTTACACAACAAACTTTAACATATATTTACCAAATAAACAAATACTCAAAAACATATTAGTTATGTGTGAAATATCCTTTCAAACATTTTCATAAAAAATACCAGAATAAATAATTTTTAAAAAGTAAAAAGTATAAGCCAAGGTTTATTAGTACAAAACTTAAAAAGCAAAAGGGTGTTTATTTATTTTTTTTTTTTTTAAATTTATTTATTTACCATAATGACAGGACATAATCGAAAATCAAACTCATTAAAAGATGACCACCCATGACAGGGCTCGAACCGGAGGCTAAACGCTTGTAAAGACAACACTGAGTCACATGTCGATGTAAATTTTGCACTTCCATAATATAAGTTAAAAATTACATTTTAAAAATTTTGATTTGCTAATGGCATTTTAGCAAAGAATGCCATATAAAGTTTTTGTCGAAATTGAAGATTAACATTTTTAAAACTGATGATAAATTAGACAAAAGCTTCTTCTTTTTTTTTTTTTTTTTTTTTTTTTTTGTTTTTTTTGTTTTTTTTTTTTTTCAGATTTTAGAAGACTTCAATTTGACTGTGAAGCCAGGCACAACAGTTGCTTTAGTTGGTGAGTCAGGCTGTGGTAAAAGTACAATTGTTAAGTTAGTTCAGAGGTTCTATGATTCACAGGAGGGAGCGGTAAGTAAAAACGCAGAAATAGTGAATGTGAAGCAATAAAGTAAATGCTGTATAAGATGTAGAATTCAAGAATTTCACTTTATAAGTTATGCAAGTATATATTGAATTTGACAAAAATAAAAACGTAAAATGAATAGGGTGTTAAAAAATGCCAATTGCTAAAAACTTCTGTGAAATTTGGAACTGAAGGGTTATATTTTTTTATTTTGGAAAATTTAGGTTTTATATAATATTTTTTTCAGGTAACTTTAGATGGTGTTGATGTGAAAAATCTAAATTTGAAACAAATGAGAACAAACATTGGCATAGTCAGTCAAGAGCCAGTTCTTTTTGATATGACCATTGGAGAAAATATTAAGTTTGGTGCAATTGGCGAAGTTTCACAGTCTGATATTGAGCTTGCTGCAGAGAATGCGAATGCACATGAGTTTATTCTTAAGTTACCTAAGGTATGGACTTAGAAAACAGATAAAAATTCTTTTCACTTTCTGATTTCATCCTCTACCAGCAAGCATGTTCTTATATATTTTTATTACACCTTTTTGTATGCAATAGTTTACAGGGTTTGATGCCATAACTTTGTCATCTCTATGGAGACGTGATAATGTTTTTCATGGTGATTGGGATTTTATTGTGAAAACTGAAAGGCTTTTTGCGGAGGCACTAAAAATATTTTAGTTGTGAAACACTTTTTACGTCATATTGGTACCTTACAACATACAGACCTTTTGTTGTATTAAACAATCGTTCAATTTGTCATAATAATTTTTCTTTATTTGTAACCATACCACTACTTGTGAATGCTATAAATTATTTTTTGCAAGAAGTATCTCAAAAGCAAATATTTAATACCTCTACTATTACTAACACTATTGCCAATATCAGCCCTATTTTTTATGTATTGTTTTATTAAATTTTTTTCGCTGATCAACAAGAGGGCGTAAATGTTATTTGCATGAGTAATAGCAATACGATGGAAAACAGTAATGAGTTTTTGCATTATAATTTTACTTATAAATATGAATTTTTAAAAGTTAAAGAATTCAATTTTTTTTTTCTTTTTAATGTCTCAAGTCTTTTTTGAAAATGTTATCGGTGTCTTATAATAGCGCAAAAGAATCTATGAATTAATCTTTGGAACACTGTGTGGTAAAAGTGACCAGTCTGAAAAACAATTACTTTATTAGGTTAAAAAGGGTTAAACAGACATTCAGAATTTTATAACAAGGATTTTAATTTCTTTTCAAATGTATGACATTGATTACAATAATGTAATATTTCTAGGGTTATAACACAGATGTTGGGGAGCGAGGGGCAAAATTATCTGGTGGACAGAAACAGAGGATTGCTATTGCGCGTGCATTAATACGAAATCCAAAAGTATTATTATTTGATGAAGCAACATCAGCCCTTGATACTGAAAGTGAGGCTGTTGTACAGGCTGCACTTGATAAGGTTTTTACTCTACAATGATTTTTTTTTTTTTTTTTTTTTTTTTAGCCAATATAAAATGTAATTAAATCGTACTAAATAAATGTTGAAAGTTTTGACCCAATTTTTTTGTAGGGTCTGAATGTTGTAATTTTAAGTCTAAAAACAACATTTTTGAGTTTTTTAAAAATCTGCTTATTACTTTTATAAATTTTTTTTTTTTTAATTTAACTTAATGACCCATTCGTCAAAAACCCTTTCACCTAAAGTTACGTTTTGGAATTTTCTCGAAATTTTTTTTTTTACTATATAAGATTCAAATATTAACATTTTTGTTAAATTTCATTTTATTAAATATTTTCCAGATCCGTTCTTCAATTTTTTTAAAAATTTTTATGGAGTCAAAGGACTATAGAGAGCATTGCTTTAGACCTCAATACCACCTGTGAAAAATTTTTAGTTTCTGTGTAAAAATATTGTCACTTTAATTAAAATGGCATTTTTGATATTTTTTTATAAAACTTTTTTCAAATTTCGCATGAAGATAGAACATCGTCGAGTTGTTTTTTTACCAAAATGACCACTAGCTAGAATCTATCTCTCTGTCTCTCTTTCTTTTTTTTAATTTTTTGGGCCTAAATATGCGAAAATAAATTTACAAACAACTTTTAGAATTTTTCTTGAAATGTGTTTGTTACATTTATTTATTTTTCATGAAGTTAAAGTACCACATAGTGGGTTTTTTATACCAAAATTTTACTGGGTCGAAATATGGTATTTTTACATCTAAAAAAAATATGTTAGATTTTTCTCTGAATTTTGAAGTTTTATTATTTGACTTGTTAGCCATTTTGGTAATTTTATTGGACAAAAACTTTGGGCTTTGAAGCATGTTTTATTCATTACAACTGTGGCGTTTTTCAAAATTTTTTTTTCAAAAGTTATGGTCTGATTCTGTCAGAAAATTTGTCTAAGGAAATATTAATTAAAATTTTTTTGGCATCTTAGCCATTTTGGATTTATTTCCTGCAAAATTTTATTATGATGTTAGAAAACATTGTATCTGATAATATTTGAATGTCAAACTGCTTTTAAAACTTTCACTGGTGAGACATAGCATAGTTTAGTAAAAATTTTCCTGGAGTCTAATAGTCACTAAAGAACTTGATATTTAATTTTTTTCATTTGTTTTAGTCAATAAATAACTGGTTTTTGATGATTGTCAATTTTTTTGCAACCTGCTATTCAGAGAATTTAATAAATAACATAATAAATAAATAATAATAAATAGGTGGTTTTTAAACACTAGTGTGTTGATGGCATGTTTATCAAAGCCATAAAAAATAAAGGATCCTATAATTTCATTAATTTTGTTTCTTTAGGTAAGTGAAGGTCGCACAACAATCATCATTGCACATCGGTTATCAACTGTAAAAAATGCTGATAAAATTGTTGCAGTTAAAAATGGTGCAGTAGCTGAGATGGGGACACACAAAGAGTTAATGGATCTAAAGGGTGTTTATTACCAGCTTGTACTACTTCAATCTGTAATGACCGATGTGGATGAGGAATCAGTTGCAAGCATATCTGATAAAGACCGAACTGAATATATAAAAACAAAACTACAGAGAGATATTTCTACCCTATCTAATGATAGTGAAGAAGACAACAGAGAAATTGCTGAGAAATTAGCAGAGCGGTTTTCTCGACATATATCAAGTCAATTATCTATGAGACAGAAGTCTGTTGCAAAAGAAGATGTTGTTGTGGAAGAAGAAAAAGAAGTACCAGTAGAACCAGCTCCGTTTTTTCGGGTTATGAAGCTTAACATATCAGAGTGGCCATATATGGTGCCTGGAGTTTTTTTTTCTATCATTGTTGGAGTTTTTCCTGTTGCATTTGCTGTTATTCTTAGTGAACTAATAGAAGTAATAATAATTTATTTTATTCTAACAGCTATTAGAGACCTTTTTCACAAGATAAATTAATTATAAAAAGTCATTTTGTTATATGAAGCAACAACATATCCATGAAAAATTTTGGGATACCAATTGTAACCCTAGCCAGAATGCTTTTTCCTGACTTTATAGCTCAAAGTGGCATTTTAGGGTTTTTTTTTTTTTCAAGAAAAATGTGTTCCTAACAAATTTTTTATGATTCCAAAAGCTGCTTATATAGACATCAGACTCTTTCTTGAATCACACTAATTCTGATACATAACTACCTGTAAGATTTGTGCTAATACAATTAATTAAGTAATCTAAAGAGTTTATAGAATTTATGCAATGATCATGGCAAGGTCATTGATAAAAAACTGCCAATTATAACTCTTAGAAAAAAAAATGTTGTTTTTTTTTTCAGATATTTGCTAAATCTCGAGAAGAAATAAAAGAAGAGGCTTACAAATGGTCGTTGGGTTTTTTAGGGCTTGGATTTCTTGACTTTATTGGGTTGTTTTTTTCGGTATGTACTTACGCATGGTTTTTTTAAATTTTGATTTTGATTGTCAGCTGTAAATATACCCAATATTCACTGTTTACTTTGTAAACACAGAAAAATATTGGCCTAAAATTGTGGTATTACTTGCGCAGTAGTATTAGCCTTTTCACAGGACCAAAAATAAAATATGCTCCTAAATATTTAAAAGACGAAAGTTTGCTTTGTATATATATATTTATTATATATATATTTATATATTATATAATATATATATATGTATAGTATATATTATGTAT
>JAUZNK010041964.1:0-17040 GCA_035046665.1 Euphysa ruthae | reverse complement strand
GGCTAATATAGGCTGGATACATGTTTAGCTTTTTGCTTTTAAATTTGATAGATATTACAGTGGTGATCAAGATAAGCTTTTTAAAGAGGCGCATGTTGTTAGTCCACTGAGTCGACCAAGTTATTCAAGAATAAAGGTTTGTATTGTACATTTTTTTTTTTTTTTTTTTAACCGGTTGAGTAAAATCTATTCATCAAGATTGTTGACTGCCTTACCTTTTGATGTTGTTCGATTCTCAATATTTAGTAGCAAGAGGAATCTTTTCAGCTAACCATTGTTTGTTTGTAATAAGTTTCCGTTTACTAGCTCAAGGTTTATCGGAATATATTTTTTTTCACTTATGATTCATCTACTATGTGAATTTTTCAAACGAAAAGTTTCTTTTAATGAAGATAACTTATTTTCAGTTAAATTAGTATTACTTGTTCATGCATCATCACTCTTTTTTTAAAAGATATAATCTAAAAATTAATTTGAATGACTTTCTTTAGTTTAAGTTTATCAAAATATTTTTGTAAATATTAAGAGACTAAAAAAGTCATTGAAAAGTGTTATTAATCTTTGTTTTTAATTGTTCATTATTTTTATTTAGACTTTAAGGACTGGAAGGCCATCTGCAAAAGTAGATTGTGGAATCTGTTTATGCCCTGTTTGCAATGATGTAAGTATCTTTTTTAATCAGGATAATAAATATCATCAACATTTTTGTAAATATTGTTCTGAAGTATGAATGTATGAAATATCCTTCAACATTGGGATGTTCTTGAGCTTTATTTAAATTTTGTATCCAATTTCAATTTGACCCAATATGTCACAGCTAGCACCCAATTATAAGAGGAATGGATAGTGTTGGCTGCATGCAAATTTTATGGAAGGATTGAACAATGATATAAAACTACATTTTAGAGGGTGGGTTGACTGTAAATTAGTGGGGTATTTGGTATTTGGCATCAAGAAACTAAAAAGAATTCTTAGTCCTTGTGAAATAACTCATAAAGGCCAAATGTCTTTTTTACATCCAAATATATGTCTATATGTCTGAATATAAGCTAAAGAAAAAATATATGATATTGTGAAAATAAGGCTTTTATCGACAGAGAGTTGTAACAAGAAGTTACAACTTAGGCGTTATAAAAAGTTCATTTTTAACGTTGAAACCTTGGCCTTCTCTCACTGGGATTTGAACCTATGGTTTCTAGTCAAACATCTGACACACATATAGTATTAATTTTTTCTACTGCTTTGTTTCACAAAGTTTAATTTTTAGGTGATGATCATTGTTATTATGAAATGCTATTAATTTTGACCAAAGGTGTTATATCTTTGTTTTTAGACATTAACTGGTTTAGAATGTGGACACTACTTTTGTCACCAATGCTGGAACGATTATTTAAAAGAAAAAATTTGTTATGAAAAAAATAGTCAGAATATATTTTGCCCAGCTTCTAAATGTGACATACTGGTTGATGAAAATTTTGTAACGTAAGTACTGCACTAAAATGATATTTTATTTCTAGCTATGAATACACCATTTTAGTTAGGTTGACTTCTTAGCATTGTAGTAACATGTTTTATTGAGACAGTGTTGGAGTGTGGTGCTACTTTTCATTAAAGATTTAGTTAATTACTACTATTTTTAGGCTGTTATCTTTATCAGATACAAACAATCTATATCACTCCAGATTCTTAAATAAGTTAAAAAAAGCTATTTTAATTAAATATATAAAATCTTATAAGTTGTGTTATAGATTTTCTTGTACCTCTCCTGCCAGAGCTGGATAGAAAAATGACAGAAAAAATTTCTGGAAAAATTTGATGAAAACTGTTCACTGTTAAGTTTAGATCTTTAAATATAAAATTTGTTTTCAGTACCTTCTTGGAATATGCCAAAACATGTTTATCTTACGCTTAAAAAAACTTTGTTCAGAATTTTTTTCGTGAAGTTAGGGGATTATAAAAAAAGCTGTATATGCCATTTTAAGCTTTATAGAATTTCCTCTTTACCCAAAATCAGGCCAAACAGGGTAAATTTTTTGTTTTTTACAAGACTGCTTTAATTTTGTTTGATTTTTCTAAAAATATTATGAAGTTATTGGATTTTGTTTCTCAGGCTCCTGCGCAGACATGCTTTTCTCAAATTGTGGAGGGGCAATTTACTCTTTGTTTTTAAAATTTTCTTAATTTTTAACCTTTATCAATTGGCATCTTGGTGAAGGCGACTTAGTCCTACAAATTCACCCATCGACCGTTTTTAATTTTTCTGAAATTTGGTTTAAAGTTGCAAGAACATTTGAAAACAATTGACAGATTTATTTTTTGGAAAAAAATTCTCAGGTAACTGAACCTAAATATGGAAATTTATTGCCTAAAATCAACATTTTTAAAATCTAAAAGTTTGTTCAATAACTTTTTAACAAATTTTTTCATGCATGAAATGGAAATCTTTTGACACAAAATTTTCTCAACAATATACCGAAGATTCTTGTTCGATATTATTTTCAATACCAACGACCCAAAACCATGGTCATTTTAGGCCTAAAAACAACATTTTATCAAAATCCATTAATTTTTTTGTTTAATTTTTAAAGGTAAAAGTCGCTTACTCAAAATTTTAGTACTGGGCTCAGCCACAAAATTATTATAGGCCTAATAACAAAATTTCTTTAATTTTTAAAAATATTTTCACATTTTTTTAAAAAATTTTGTTTACAATTTTTCATGTTAAAGGCTTTTTACCCTTTATCCTTTTTATGGAAAGCTCTTGTTTTTATTGGCATTGCTATATGGTTATTTTTTTCACCAAAAATTACATTTTTGAAAAAAAAATTTACTCGGTTCTGTGCCTAAAAAGTCAGATTTTGTTCCAAAATGATGTTTTAAATTTTTCTTGAAAATTAAATTCTGTTTCTGCTGAAATTTCTGATATTCTTCAATTTTTTTTGAGAGAGAAACGTTAAGATATTGCGATTTTAATTTCCGTGAGTCCATTATTATTATTTATTTTTTTATATTTTATTTTCAAATCTTAGGAAAAATTATATGAAATTATATGAAAATTATAGGAAAAACATTGAATACATTTAAATTCTTTTTTAGGACAGTACTGCATGATCCTGGTATTCGTTCAAAATACCACAAACTAATTTGTGACAGTTTTGTGCAGGTTTATGATTTATTTATATGAGGTTATGATCAATTAAAAATTTTGCTGTTATCAAACAAAACGTACAGATATATTTTTTTCAGTAAAAATTACAATTGCATCAAAACACTTTGTGTTCCTGGAAACTATTTGAATTTCAATGTAATAAAAATATCCCAGTCCCAGAATATTTTAAGTTTTGCGAGCTTTCACTTAGAAGGCGGTTTTTGCACCGTTTCACTTTGAAGACAATTTTCGACCTGTAAACGACTTCTAATAGACTGGAGACCAATTTTATTGAATTCTGCAAAAATTTTTGTGCAAAAAGTTTGGCAGTTCCGTAGATTTAGAACTATTTTGGTGGTTTAGAAAGATTCAAAACATTGGAGAAAAAAATGGTCTCCACAAAATCGCAATTTCCTTCAGCTTCATATTCATTTGTTTCATTTGTTAGATGTTTATGCTTATGTTTATGCTTTTTGCATTTTTCTTTTTTTATATATATAGATTACGCAATGTGTGCGAATATGGTTGGGGTGATGATTTCTTTTTTTTGCTTTAGAAATGGTCAGTCTATAGCTTATACTTTAGAATTTTTCCTACGTGGCTCAAAAGGAGATTTAACTTTATATAAATAAATACAATCAAATTATTAGCCACAAAACTGTTAAAAGTGATTTTCATTGGTCAAGTGGCAATGAATATCCATGCAGATAAATTGAAATATTGCTATAGATAATTAAAATAATAATCATGTTGACTATTAAAACAAAAAGGGGAATATTTGGTAATAATAATTAAACACATTTTGATGTTGTAATTTTTTTATTTGTGATTTATTTGAAAACCTGGAGTTAATTATTTCTGGAAAGAAAGTGTAATTTTTGTTTTGCTACGGCGTATCTTTTAGAGTAATCGTCTAATGAAATGGTGTCCTGCTCCAGACTGTAGCAATGCAATAAAAGCAAAATATAATGACGCTAAACCCGTTACCTGTTTATGCGGCTATGTATTTTGGTGAGTCATGAGAAATTTTATCTTTTTTCAACTCAAGAGAGAGTGATATGACAGCGCTATTTTATTGTTCGCTGTGCTTTTGCTGTTTGTTTTAGAACTGAATGTTTTTATTGTTGCTATAGTTACTGAAAATCTTTAGACATAGTAGGGAAGGATCATATTAGGGAATCGAGTATGTAGGTTAGGGTCATATTAGAGAATATGTAGGGAAGGATTTTATAAGGGAATATTTAGGGAAGGCTCGTAAGTCTTTAGGGAAGGATCGTATTAGGGAATATGTAGGAATCATATTATTTTTTATATTTGCCTTAAATATTGTCATTTTTGTTCCAAAAAACAGTTTTTTTGAATAATTCTACAAATTTATATTTTTTATACCAGAGACTCCGTGCATCCTCTAAGTTTTCTGATTATATGAATTATTCATTTAGCTTTGGATGCATTCAACCAGTACATGAACCAGTTAAATGCAGTGTAAGTTGTATGTTTGTTTTCTAAATTTGATTGTCTATCTTATCATACTGATAAAATATTTAACATCGTTTGGAACATGTTTTTTGAACATGCAAGATTAACAGTTAGGCTTTTAATAATCAATGGTTTTGAGATCCTTTTCTCATTTAATTTAGTAATTTAATTTTTGTCCACTTCAAAGACAGCATTTCATGTGTTTACAAAAAATTAAAAACAGTTGGTTCTTGTTTTCTAAATAATTAAAAGTGCTTCTTTAATTAATACTGTAAAAAATATATTGTCTCATAAATATAATAGTGGCTCATTTGACTACCTTACGTATAGTCCAAGAAAATCGTGTCAAAAAACAACTATTATGCTAATAAAGCATTTTTTTTTCGGAGAAAAGCCTGATATGTAGTATAGTAAAATGAAACTCTGTCCCACCTCCAAAACATTGGTTTTGTTTATTTTACAGACCAGAATTTGTTGAAAATAAATTTAGAATGATACTAAAATACTAAGCAATGTTTACTAAAAAACCATAGTCTTAAAATTGTCTCAAAAAAAAATTATAGCACATTCTTCTTCTATAAATCAGGGGTTAAGCTGGTTTTTAAAACATAAAGAATTCTGTATTTAATCCTTTTTCTGAGATTACAATGAAATCAGACAGAAAATGAACAACAGTTTTTTATGTTCATATGACATTTTCTTAAAACTATGTTTGAGTGATATGTTAATAGAGTAAATAGTAGATTACAGAAATTATTACTTTTAGTAAATAAAATTATTCTTTAATGGCACATTTTGTTGTGGAATCTGGTACAATGTTAGCATGTATTGGGAGCTATGTTTTTACTGCCAGTTTTTTACAATAGAAAAGTTAGTGTGTCCGGCTTTATTTAAAAGAGATAGTAGTGATCCTAATATTAGAATACTGTTTCCGGAAATTGATAATTTATCTGAGCTTTTAACAGGTAATAATGGAAAGTTTCATAAATCTTTCAAAATCAAGTTTAGTAATTTAAAATTAGAGAGAGCAAAAAAAGACAAAAATAAGATGAAAAACGCGAAAAAAATAACAACGTCACCACTGAGATAGTCAAAGGAAATACAGGAGAAACTTTGAAAATGAGGAAAAATATATCTTCGCCTACTAACATTTAAAATAAATGTTTCTTTTGTGGTGAAATAATAAGGAGACACTTCATAGAGTATTCACTTTTAACTTAGACGCTGAGGTGAGGAAGTGTGCAACTATATTAGAGGATAATTTTCTTTTTAGTAAACTTAGTTCTAGTGACAAGATGACTTTATTTTAGCTGTGTATCGAAGTGCACACCAAAAACGGTAATTAATCATGAATAACAAATTCATGGAATTGCTTTTGCAGAGATAGTATCGTTCATTGAACAAAGTGCTACAGACTAAAATGCTTCTCTGTGTTTAAATTAGCTGAGTTAGCAAAAATCTACAAAACTAAATTGGTGCAACTGGGAGTTCATTGTCCAAACCGGATTCATATAACCAAGCTATGAAATTGCGTTATGGGACATTTTGAAAATATAGCTGAGTACAGGGAAAGCAAAAAAGTTGTTTGGCTATAAAGCTATTTAATTCTGATATAGGTTCAGCCCTAAAGTAGCTTGTAACTCTGACTGTGATGACAAAGCTTTTATTCTTTCTAAAGCTGCAGGTATGTTGAGAAGAGACATGTTTAAAAAACAAACAAAGAATTCGATGAGAAATTTACCAGTTACAATCAACATGATTTTCTACCTCAATCTATTAAGTCACTGGTCAGAATGATATAACATGGAACTAACTAACTATCTTCAACAAATAAAACGATTGAACTGCCCTTACTTACTCAGCATATCTCAGTTGTTAATGCTCAATGCTGTTAAACAACAGAGAAAGGGATCATATCATACACAATGAAGAGAACCACCCTTAGCTGTATGCATAGGTATGTTGGTTCATTCAAAAACTAGAATATATCATTGATAGATTGTATGAGCTTGGGTTATCGATTTCGTATAACAGTCTTAAATATCTGTAACGAGGGGATATCTTGTATGTTCTCAATATTAATCGAACCAGTTCGTGTGCCCCTCTATTCTAAAAAAAGATATGTTTACAGCATCTGCTCTTGATATTATAGATGATAATTTCAGTTCAACAGCTTCACAAAAATCTTTCCATGGAACTGGCACATCCTTCTTCAAACAACCAACCAAACAAAACAAAACAAAACAAGAGTATCAAGAGTTCATCAACCTTGGAAAAATTTATCATGTAAAAAGTTGCATCCATTACCAGAGAAATACACCAACGTTAAACCAGTTATATCAAGTAAAAAAGAAATGGGCCCCATTGAAGGTACAGATGACATCATCAAGTCACCATATATTGACGCTGATATTGAAAAATATAAAAAGGTAACTCTATGTTTTCATTACAAAAAAATGAGCACTTTACTGCACATATTAAAATATGAAATATTTAAATATGTAAATAGAGTGTAAGAAGTGATATCTATTTTGCATTATATCTTACATTTTGAAACTAGAAAGTTATTTTCATGTAGTTATAAATAAATTATCTACTACTATGTAAACATTTTTTAAGGCTGATCGATAATGCTTTGGTGTTTTTTCAACATCTTCGAATCAAAATACAAGTGTTAAATAACAATCATGAAGCTTCTAGTCTTGGTTTTTTTTTACACACTTCTATAATTTTATATTTATAAAGTCTTGATTCTGTTGTGTCATACAAATATATTTTCTTATGGAATCTTACAAAAATATACAAGGTTTTAAGGGTTTTTTTTAAGGTGGCTTGATCATGTTCATAACCAAATGTCCTTTGGAACTCTGCAAATAAATGCTCAACTCTCATGTTCAGCAGTGTTTCAGGCATCTATTATCATATCAAGCAAATAACTGATTTGTCTGCCTTACTACCTTTGTTTCGCAATGAAGACTGTTACTATGATTTGACTTGGTATGGATGTTATAAAGCAAGCAGTTAGATCAACCTCTGCATGCAATCGCAAAACAAATCCAATGAAAATGGAAAGTAAAGATAAGTATGTTATTTCATGATGCGTGCATTACACATTGAGATTACAGCATTGAAAATGTTGGGTAAGTGGTTGCAGGACAGTGGTTGGTCAATGCATTGACAGAGGCAATCATAGTGTCATCTGGAACTGCTCAGCCATTTATTTATGCTTAACATGCTTCCAGAGCAAAACTTCCTCACAAAATCTCAGTCTGTACACTACATGTATTGATGCACACTACTGTACACTATTGATGAACAAAGCATATGAAAAATATATATCTCCAACTAACGTTCCACTTGTATTTTCCCAATGGCGATACAAATTTAAACTAGAATATCCACAATTTCTATTCTGGTCCATAGTACTTGGTCTAAAACTAATTATTCTACTTCACAAGTTAAACATAGCAGAACTTAGGATAGTGTTTGATACAGGAAAATGTTTTCACTATATTCCAATTTATATATTATCTGTACGTCAGTGCCATCGTTGAAATGCACAGCCTTTTGCTTTTGAACAGTTAATGAAGATCTTTTGTGTTTGTTTGTAAGCAAATTTGACACTATGTATTACTTTGTAGCATGAAGATCAAATTTAAAACTGTTGTTTGTTTTTTATTTTACAGGTATAACTTTGAAAATAAGATTTTTTAGAGGGTAATGTCGGAGCAGATATTTAAATGTTCCAGAGCGTTGAAAAACCTTTTTTATCATGAACGACCCGCAACTCTACTTAAAACTAAATAATAAATCACGTAAATAAATAAACTTTTAGTCTTAAAATTAATTATTCTTGCCTAACATATTTTGAGATAATAAAAACTCATTATCCCCCATTTTTAAAAATTTTTTAATAACTATAACTCGATTTTAGTACATTTTCAATATAAAGTGTATTATTAAACTATTCTTTTTTTTAAAGATTTTTCCAATGGTATATAATATGTACTATTCTGATGAAAAAAAATCCTCTTGGTGACATATCTGTAAAATTGTGTTAAATAAAAATTTAAAACTGGGTCAGAGTTTTATTTTAATCTATATCAGTTATTCTCCATGTGGTTAAATTTTTACGCTTTTGCCCCTAAAGACACAATGTTAGCACGATTTTCTTGGACGAGTATAAGCGTATGTATCAGTAACACCCACACATCATCTACACATGAGCAATGCAGCAGTTTTGTCTTTATGTTGATCAAGGAAGCAAAAGTGACGTTCATCTACACTTCATCGACGCTTATGCATAGGCTATCTACACATATGTGTAGGTCTACTACACTTATGTGTAGGCCATTTACACATATGTGAAGGCCATTTACACATATGTGTAGGCCATCTACACTTATGTGTAGGATATCTGCACTTATGTGTAGTTAATCTACACTTATGCGTAGGTAGTCTACACTTATATGCAGGAAATCTACATCTAACGTGTAGGCCATATACCTTTTATGTGTATATAATCTACACTAGTGTAAATTAAATTAGTCCAAAATGAACCGAAAATTCCTTTATGGATAAGATGAAAATTTGGCTGATAAAAAGCTAGAGAATAAATCAAAAATATCTGCCATATTTAATTACTTTTAAACAAAAATATTTCTGCTGAATAATAAACATGAGATTTCAAAGTTATCCGGTGAATAAAAATTTTCTCGGATACTACTTGCTAATTATTTGCTGAATAAATAAAAAGTTAATGGGGCCAACCAGGACGCTCATTTTTGAGAAACAATTGTCTGGAATATCATACCCCAACCACCTACTAGATATCTCATAATCTGAGGGAATTTGAATGAAAAATAAAACTCTTTTCGGGATTTGATTGTTTAATACGTCAGACCCATCGGGCATACGCGAATTATTTGCGAAAGGAATTACTAAATTTCATTGAAATTTTTTTGTTTAAAAATAATTAAATATGGCAGATAATTTTGATTTATTCGGTAATGTTTTGTCAGCCATATTTTAGTTTTATCCACAATAATTTTTCCTTTCATTTTTGACATGAAATATCTGCCGAGTAATAATGAATTTATGACAGATAGATCATATTATTTTACTCAAAAATTATTCCTGTTGTCAAATTGAACATCGCATAATTAATTATATATAAAGTTCAGAAATAAAAAAAAAACAATAAGTGTAAGAGTCAACATATCAGCAATGTGTCTGGTCCATATTTAATTTACAATATAGATTATATACACATAAGTGTAGATGGCCTACACGTAAATGTATATTGCCTACACATTTAGTGTAAATAGCCTATACATATTTGTAGATGACCTCCACATAAGTGTCAATTACTACACATAAGCGTAGTAGACCTACACATAAGTGTAAATAGCCTATGCATAAGCGCCAATGAGGTGAAGTGTCGTTCATTGACACAAAGACATTATTTGGGTCGCTCATGTGTAGAAGTTATGGCATACATGTGCTAAGAAGAATGTCACAAAATGATGGCAATGATGCCAAGGTTCATCCTCACAGCATTTTCATTTTCTTTATTATAAATCATCGAATTAGTCTGAGTAAGATTTTTTTTAAAACTTAATTTAAAAAATCGAGGCAACCTTTACCTTACAAATAATCATAATTTATAATCCCATAACCATTTAAGAACGTAGTTTTCTATTCCTTAAAGCGTACAGAGTGAACTAGTGTTTGCTTTCATTAGTAGATTGATGTCAGTTTATCAGTGTTGATAGAGCCTTTGTAACTTTTAAAAGGGGAATAAATATAAAGATATAATTATAAAGATAATTGAGAGCAAAAAGTCGTAATAATAATATGAATTATTTTGAAAATGCACACATTCTTAAAATAACTCAGTTGACACATAACAGATAATTCAGTTGGTAACACATCTGACTCCCAACCGTAAGGTTCTGGGTTCAAATTTGGGTATCGCCCACTCAGCCTCTATGAGTAGCATTCAGTTTGTTGTGATAAGTTTATGGTTGTCTGGCCGAGCGGTTATTTACCATAAGTTCAAATGGAAGCTCTAAGTACGCCAGAACTAGACCCGTGGGAACCTTCTGAAATAAATAGTTTGAAGCTAATTGTTGGCCAAACTTTAAAAAAATATACGTTGGAATTACGTTCTCTCTTTCTCTGTTTATATTTTTTCTCATATTAATCTGGTTAAAAACATGAGATTAAGCAGAGGAACGGCTCATTAAGTAAGATACAATTAACGTCATCTTTAAAACAATCATCGTTAAAATTATAAAGATTTTTTTTACATCATTGCCTAAAATGTGCCTAACGCAGGAGTTTTCTTTTCTGCTCTTACAAAAAATGTTTGTAAATGTTTGTAAAATTTGAACTTCTATAGCGAATAAAACTTTCAAAATAGCTAATAGAGACTGCGTATAAATTTGAAAATATTTTTTTTGTTTTCTTCAGTGGCTACGTAAATGGTTAAAAAAATGCGATGATGATAGTGAAACGTCAAATTGGATACAAGCTAATACTAAAGTAAGTAGCAAAACCATTTAGATCGATTTAGATGTTCATAATTCTTCTGTTGTCTATTTATTGAAATTTTAATTTTCGCTCAGCTGTTAATCTAAAATTTTATAATAATGGCTTTTTTTTCTCAGACTGCAAAACAAAATAAAAATTTAGAAAGTTTATAGAAAAGAAAAATAACATAGAAAACAGTTTCATGGAAGCGCATTAAAAAAGTCATTCATCAAAATCTTTCTATGACAGAGACAAACCAGAGATAAGCGTGTATACAAATTTATCTTGACCCCAACTATTAAGGAGGGGAAATTTCTCATATATTCAGGTAAATTTGGGGTAAATAATTATATTTAAGTAAATATGGCAAATGCCAGTTTGATGTTCGCTCAGTTAGGGGATTTTGTTAGCCTTTGGTTGCGAGTCTCCTAGTGTGTGGTATTTTTATGGACACTGATCAAAAACATTTTAATGGACAATGATCAAAAACACTTTTAAGTAAAAAGTTCATGTGCTTAAGAAAACTTATCACTTTAATAGCTATTAACCTTCTTTGGACTGATTGTAGAGGTCGTAGAAATTCTTATCAATTCAATTTATCCTTTTTGTTTAGGAATGTCCGAAATGTCACATTACAATAGAAAAAAATGGTGGTTGTAATCACATGGTCTGCCGAAGCACAGTTTGTAAGGTTAGTTGTCATTCAAGTTTTATTTTTTGTATTTGTTATGTATTGTTGTCAGCATACGTGACATATTAAAGCTTTTTAATGTATTTGATTTTGCAAATCCAAATTGATATTTTCAGCATTTGTTTTCAAGTGCTAAAATTATTTTTAGTGATTTTGTCTAAAAACCCCACAATTGGTAAATTTTGTAGAGTTTACTTAATTATTTGACCAAGCATGACATCAATGACTCTCTCACACCATTTCCATCTTTTTTCTGCCTTAGCGGAGAAAATTATATAAAGAAATATGAAATTTTTAAAATTGTTAATTTTTTATCTGAAAAGTAAACAATTTATTAGGCTTTTTATTTGAGTTTGTTTGTTTTCTTTTTTGCAGGCCGACTTTTGTTGGGTTTGTCTTGGACCTTGGGCGTCACATGGAAACAGTTGGTAAGTGTTTGCTTTTTTTTTTAAGTATTGCCTCACTAAAGCTAATTTCAAGAAAATTTTTGTTAGCATAGTCCTGAAAAAGCATATTTTATTGATTTTAAACTTTTCATCATTTTCCAGATCATAAAAATAAGAATGGCTCAGGGCACAAAACGGCCTCAACATATTCTTTTCTTTTTTTATCCTACTTTTTAAAGAAATGTTTTTAAAGAGCTTGGATCTAGGTGGACTCTGTTAAAAAATTTTTCCTTGCAGGAACTGGTTCGTAAACTGATTAAGAACCTTGTTCTGAACTAAAATTGTAAATTTTATTTCAATGCCAGTATTTTATAATTTCCTTTTAATTTGGATAATGCAACAAAAGTGTTAATTATACTCTGATTAATAAATCTTTACTAATCTAAACAAAGATTTTGTTTGGAAAGATGTTGGTATCAACATTGCTACACCATAATGTATATAACGTGTAAGGTTTATAATTCACTGAATTAAATTAATCTTTTATTTAATAACCTAGTCGTCAACAAAATACATCCTATAGTATCCATTATAGAATATTTATATGAGAAAATGGCATGGAGTAGCTATAAATGTTACATTCGCTAATTTACTTTAGCTCTCTGCATTATTGGCATGGAGTAACGTTTCTAACATTCCTAAAAAAATTCAAGTTAATTTGAGTTAATTTGTTTTTTATTGATAAAATAACTGATTTTAGATAATCAATTATTACTTTTATTGCAAATGCCGCCTTAGATATCATTCCTTGTTTTATAGTTAAATCCGCATGGATTTCCTGTGAGAAACTTTGATAGCTAACATTTGTCTGCTTAGTCACTAAAGGGTTGTCCCTTTAGTGACTCACTAAAAAGTTCTCCAACTAATTTAATAATTTTTATTTAGGTATAATTGCAATCGTTACCATGAAAAAGATGCACAGGCTGCACGTGACGCTCAAGCTAAATCACGTGCTGCTCTTGAAAGATATTTATTCTATTGCAACAGATATATGAACCACTTGCAATCTTCAAAGTTTGAGCAAAAGTTGTATGATCAAGTCAAAGAGCAAATGGAGAAAATGCAGCAGATGAATATGTCATGGATAGAGGTTTATATCAGATAATTAATTTCAGGCTTTTGGTTTTGTTAAGGCTGTGACATATATGCCCAAATCGGTCTCTTTAGGTTTTTAGCATGTAACAAACTTTATAACCTGAAGGTAAAAGTAGTTTTATAAAATATTTAATAAAATTTCTGAAAAAATCAATCTAAAATTGAAATTTAAGTTTTTGAGTTCTTGAATTGTTGATCATCGTGTTAGTTAACAATTGTCCATCTGTTTGTTTGTTCTCCAAAGAAACTTTTTTGTAGATGTTAATCATTGTAAGCATAACTTTTTCCACTGAACCGGATTATATACCACCATTTAATTAATATCTCATATCCTGCCATGTTTTATATACCAACGTATGTAATTTAACAACATAATTTTTATTCTACTGAACCTTTTATACGGCCATAGTTTGTATACCACCACACCTTATAATACCACCATATAGTAAGTATATTTGCCCTACATGTTCTCATAAACATCTAGTTTATTTGTTTATTTATTATTTATTTGATTAATTTATTCAATTGCTGATAAGTTACTGTCACTGTTTTAAAAAAACCCACTGTTCTAAAAATAGGCCAAAAGAAGTCCAATTCATGATGTTAAAAATATTTAATACATAATTTATTATGGTTGGTGCGGAAAGTAACTTTTTAACAACTATTTTGACACAAAATTTTATGACTTTTCCTAAAATTCACTTGGCTTTCAAAAAAAAAAAACTTCTATGGGGTAGCACATTTCTTGACAGGAGGTAAAAAAAGTTTTTTCAAACAGCAGATTAGGTAAATGTAATTTATGTATGTTAGGCATATAAATATTGATAAAAGTTGTAAACCTATTGTTTATTGTTGTTGGCATTGTTAAATCAAATACAGACCAGAAAAGTAGAATTTACTGACCAATGAGATAATTATGGGTGATTTTCTAATATTGAATCAGATTAATCAAGGTTGTTGTGAGAAATTAATATCCTATTAAATTTTTTGCTTTAGGTTCAATTCTTAAAAAAAGCAGTGGACATTTTATGCATGTGTAGAAATACTTTAAAATATACGTACGTGTTTGCGTTTTATCTAAACAAGAACAATAATTCAATAATATTTGAGGTAAGTTTATTATAAGTTTGTCTGTTCAAATTCATAAGTATGCATATCAGCCTTAGAAATATTAAAACCTCTCATAGGATTTTAAACCTAAATATTGAAAAGATATTTTGGGAAATTTTTATTTTCTTTTTTTTTATTATTAGAATAAAAAAATCTCTATTATCGATATCTATTATTATCGATATCAGTTTTGTTTCCATATTGGTAAATATTTGAGAAAGTAGTTTTTTTTTTTTTTTTAATTTTATAACAAACGCTGTTCTTATGTCAATAATTTTAACCATTGTGGAATTTTTTTGTGAAATTTTTAAAAGATGAAATTCACAAATGAAATTTCCCAAGAGTTTATACGCTGTACTCAAAATCACAATAAAGTGTGAATTACCCTATATCATGCAAAATGTTACATACATAATTATGTTTTCTTCACTTCTAGACAGTTACTAGCCTTTTTGACATAACTATCATAACAATGCCAGACATTCACGGAATTAAATTTCATACCATAGCTACGTAAGGGTGGTTAAAAAAGCATAAAATTTAATGTTTTTGTTAATTTATAAATCTATATACATTTATAAATGTTTAGTTAATGTTTATTTAAATTTATAAATGTTTACAATTTATAAATGTTGACAAATTTATAAATGTTTATTTAATGTTTATATAAATTTATAAATATTTCTTTTAATTCGTAAATGTTTATAATTTATAAATGTTTATAACTTATAACTGTTTATTTAATATTTATGTTAATTTATAAATGTTTATTTATTGCTTATTTTAATTTACATGTTTTTATTTTAATTTACATGTTTTTATTTTAATTTATAAATGTTTATTTAATGTTTTTGTTAATTTACAAATGTGTATCCATTTATAAATGTTTAGTTAATGGTTATTTTAATTTATAAATGTCTATAATCTATAAATGTTTATTTAATGCTTATTTTAATTTATAAAGGTTTAAAATTTATAAATGTTTATTTAATGTTAATGTTAATTTTTAAGTGTTTGTAATTTTTAAATTTTTATTTGAATTTATAAATGTTTTTAAATTTATAAATTTTTATTTTAATTTATATGTATTTATAATTTTATTAATGTTTAGTTAATGTTTACTTAAATTTATGTTTACAATTTATAAATGTTGATAAATTTATAAATGTTTATGTAATGTTTATATAAATTTATAAACATTTCTTTTAATTCGTAAATATTTATAATTTATAAATGTTTATAACTTAAAAAAGTTTATTTAATATTTATTTTAATTTATAAATGTTTATAATAGGGATGCCAAGCCTTTTTAAAAACGATAACTTAGAAAAAATCATTTGGTATCAAGTGAAAGACTAAATGTCATGCAATTTCCAAAAAGGTCTCATTTGTCTCAATAGCTGCTACGGTTCAATAGTTATGGCTGTTTGAAATCGCAAATTTCATCAAATTTCCTGTCAAAATCTCTTAACCTTTTTGACATAAAAGTGGGGACAAAAGTGAATGCCAGAGGGTAAATTTTGACATATTGAGTCATAACTCAACCAAAAAAATTCTAAAAAACCTAAAATTTGGTAATTATATGCAAAAAATGATTTCTCAAAAAAAACCATTAATTTATTTTGAAAAAAAAAATTTTCAGAGGGAAGATAAGGGCTTATGAGTGGGTAAATTTTGACCATATTGGGTTGTAACTCAACCAAAAAAATTCTAAAAAACCTAAAATTTTGGAGGTAGACGCAAAAAATGACTTCTCAAAAAAAAACCATAAATATTTTTTGAAAAACTATTTTCAAGGGGAAGAAAAGGGCTTTTCAGGGGGTAAATTTTGACCATATTGGATGATAACTCAACCAAAAAAAATTCTCAATATCCCCAAATTTGGCAGGTAGATGCAAAAAATATTTTCTCACAAAAAACCAAAAATTTTTTTAGAAAAATTTTTTTCAGGGGGAAGATAAGGGCTTTTCCGGGGGTAAATTTTGACATATTGGGTCATAACTCAACCAAAAAATTTCTAAAAAACCTAAAATTTTGAAGGTAGATGCAAAAAAAGATTTTTAAAAAAAAACTATAAATTTTTTTATGAAAAACTTTTTTCAGGGGGAAGATAAGGGCTTTTCAGGAGGTAAATTTTGACATATTAAGTCATAACTCAACCAAAAAAATTCTAAAAAACCTAAAATTTTGGAGGTAGACGCAAAAAAATGATTTATCAAAGAAAAACCATAAATATTTCTTGAAAAACTTTTTTCTAGGGGGAAGAAAAAGGCTTTTCACATGATAAATTTTGACCATATTGGGTCATAACTCAACCAAAAAAATTCTAAATGACAAGTTTTTTTGAGCAGCAGGGTTTGTCTTTCAGGGGGAAATTCCAAATAACACAAAATTTGGCAGGTAGATGCTGAAAACATTTTTTTAACAATAAAGCCATATATTCCTTTTGAAAACTTTTTCACAAGGCAAAATATGGGCCGTTAAAATGGTTAAATGTTCAAAATACCGAAAACACAAAATTTGATGACGTTTAGATA